>JAWWEO010004728.1:0-44728 GCA_035582975.1 Ormyrus labotus
CGATTGGCCTCCGTCCCAGCTATTGCACTTAATTGTGTAGGCTAAAAGGGAGGCACCACATAATTAGGACGTTACAACTGCTCTACTTCGTGCAAACATTTTTATAAGGTGTATAGAAGGCAAGCTCGGCATAAAAATGTTGAAACGCTTTTTCAGGAAGAGACACGTGAAGACCGAATTTTATGAATAATAAACAACACCATCAATTACGCTCCATTCGGTATTCAAGCGCTGAGCTAATAAAAAAAAAAAAAAATACGAAAAAACCTTCGATGAACGTCGAGCTTCTAATTCGAATATCCATATTTTAAAATAAATTTCAGCTCCCGCGCGAAACTCGTATACGAAAATCCCGAGTTCGCCGGTGAAAAAAAAAGGCGCTCGAAGCCGCGGGCCGGCGAGAGGGAAGAGGGGCGAGCGAAAAATAATAATCCGCATCCCGAGCTTAGGTGCGCGTGACGGGAATAAATTGCGCGACTTCCGACACAGGGGAGGGAGAAAAGATTGCGCGCGACGTTAATGGGCCTCGGCCCCGATTGTTTTAAATGCTCCGAGCGAGCGCTCATCGACATGATTCCGGCCGGTTCCTAAGCCTCCGAGTTTACACTTTTCCCGGCGCTCCGCTTGAATCTTCGTTTCCCATCGGGAGGGGGATGGAACTCGCGGATGATGCATCCCTCTGCGTATGCTAGATGCTCTGCGAGATTGCCGCTGATGCTGCTCGTAAATTGTTTTACATTTGGCGGGCGGTTCGGAGAGCCGGTTATTCTAAATTTAGGGGCTGCTTTGTGGAGCTGCCGCTTTCGAGAGGAGGTGATGAGAGGAAATGAGAAGGACAGCACAAGGCTGGATTTTATTAGATAACTTTTATTATGTTTCATACACTTTGAGAAGTATGTATTGAAGGTTTTTTCTGGTGGAAAAAAATTATTTTATTAATGTGTGTTTCTGGTAGATCAGAGTATTTAAATCGTGCTCTTCTTTAAATAATTAATATTTTTGATTTAAAAAACTTGTATAAACTGAAAAATTTACTGAAGCGTTCCAGGAATGTATTATAAAGGGGAAAATAAATTCAGAAAATTTTTAGAATATGTGAATATTTGTGCAAGTTTCCAGAACAATATACAATCCTCTTACCTTTTAGATATTTTTGCAGAACCTTGAAAGCTCTTTTCACATTTCAATTTTCCGTTTCAATGTTTACTCCCTTTTCTCTCCGAAAAGTTTATTTGAAACATTGTTTTCTTTGCAGACGAGAAAAATCGAATTCCGATTAATGTTTCAATACCTTCCAAAATAAATCCTCGTTCTTTGGCCATTCATTAATTTTCTTTGAAGTCTATTAATTTTTTATACCATCAAACTGCTTTCGCCCCTTTTGTAATTATTTATTAACGTGAAATCTTCGATACATTTATTCTCCTCCTGATTTATTTACCACCCGAAAGATACTCTGAAAAATGTACTCGCTCACGAACTGATAAAATCTCTATACTCAATTTACCAGGGGGAAACCTTTCGACTGACAGCCCATCGAACAAACCGACAAACGGATTAAAGATTCAACTTTGAGAATTCGCAACAAAGCAACTCGTGGGGATTGTTTTTCCGCGGCAGCAGAATTCAGCAAGCCGTCAAAAATATATGTAAGCAGGTTGAATGCAAATGCCTCGATAAGAATAGAAGTAGACCGAACTCTCTTGGAATATATCTCGCAAAAAGCAGCCTAGAAACGCAGCTATTTATCAGAGTCGCCGCAAACGCGAGAACCGCTATAACCGCGGCGGTCGTTTAAATAACTTCCGGTCATTTATACAACGGCGCATGCGAGAGATCAACGGCGGCGCGGCGAAGCCGAAAACCGAAACGACGGTGTCGTATAGGCCGTTTTTTTAAACGATAAGCCCGACCTCGTTCTCCTCCGAGGGAAACAATTCGGAGTCGCGTTCATACGCCGCGGGTATTTGGCGCGGAAACCTTTTGCGTCCTGATGCGACGACGATCGATCCGGGGAGGATTCGACTCGGATATCTTCAGATATTTCTCTCGTCTACATTTTCGGAATTGTCTCCGAGTTAAACGAGAGTTTCAAAGGGGGAAGAGGTGCCGGTGCTTCCTTCTTTTTTATACTCCGGCTCTTCTTTTTGTCCGTCGCGGATGAAAAGCTGGCTTGATGAAGACGCTGTCGCGCAGTTCTGTCTTGCGGTTATTTCGAATTTCATGAAAAGTATATAAGTAGTTGGATGCAAGAGGCTAGGTTTTCTCTCTGCAAATGAAAATGGATAGAGGGCATTTTTTGTATGCCAAGTCCCATTGTTGCTGTTCTTTAATGACTTTGCCGTTTACTGAGGAAATTTAATTTCGTTCCTGGGCGTCGTTGTGTTCTGGATGAAAATGAAAATGCAGTCGTTACACTGATTGTGAATGTTTCAATAGAGACGTTTTTTTCTTTAATTAAGGAAAGGTGTGTTGGGTAATGTGGAGAATATAAACATTAGTGCAATCTAGCAAGGAATCTTGGAACTATCGGGCTGACCTAAAAATTATTTTTAATTATCGAGCGAAAGTTTAATTTCTTTTTGTAATTAAACGACAACATATATTCTCCGATGTACTTGGAATTGCAAAGTATGGTAGTCATTAAAATTTTCAAAATTATTGCTAAATAATATAATAGAAATAGATTGAAAGATTTTTCGTACTAATTACAGCTGTTGTACACTCTAGGAACATTAGTGATAGGTTGGTAGCAATTAATTATAATTAATGATTATTATGACAAATCCACCACAGTAACTATTATCAAAATTATTACAGGTCAGTGGTATTATACAACGTGAAGCGTATGAATCTATAATACGATTCAATGGACAAAAGTAGCTTATAGAATTCTCGACCATTATTATCAAAACTTTCATGTTGGGAATAAAATTAGGGCAATTAAAGCGCACGTGATTGACGTAACTAATTAAGGCTGAATTACTTCCACCGAAATTCATAAACTGCACCCCATATACATTGTAATAAATGCACATCCAGATAATCCGTTTAAAGCGGCATTGTCCTCGTAACTGTGAGAGATTACGAACTCTATACGTTTTCTAAATACGTTCCGCCGAAATTGGATTGAAAATCCTGTTTCAATTAAAAATTTACATCAAAGCTAGGTTTTCTCCTTAACTAAAAATAAAATCTCTTAATCTTTGATTCAATTTACTTAAATTGACTGCACTGTCCATTCAAGCTATAATCTTTTAATGCCAGCTGCTATCTCTTGCTTACACTCGCAAAATATTTCACTTTCCACGGCCAGCCTTCGAAAAGGAAGCATCAATCAGCAAAATACACGCTCAGCATATCCCGCACGTGTAAATCGGCGCCGCGAACGAAGCCGCGCACCATTCTCTCAAGTCGTCGCTCGCCGGCAGATATGATTTCGGCCGGCTTCGCAAGCCGGGGGGGCTATTACCCTCGGCATCGCGCACCAACCATCATCATCCGCTTTCTCGCGCTCGCCATTAATCGCCCCGTCGGCGAGGAGTCGAGCCGTGCGCGGCCCGTATTCTCGCGCGGATATTAATGCGCCGCGGTAACCGGAAGCTGCCCCGACCGCGACATCCAACACTCGCCGAAGGACGTAAACGCGGGGGCTGCCGCTAACGGGATCGCTGTTTCCTGGGATTACGAGCAGCCTCCCACCCACTCCCCCTCTGTAACCGCATCTTCGCGGCGGAGACGAACACGGGCACGAGGCTGGATTCCGGGCCTCTGGTTGTGCAATCGATCGGCAAATAGTCACGGTTTCAGCTGCGAGCCCGGGGGGATGGCTATTTTTGGGGCTTTTGTTCTTCTCGCTGGTTTGTTACGTCTTGCTTGGAGGTGTAAAGGAATATCGGCTCCTTTTGCGCGCAATATATTCTTCTTTGGAGCTGTTTGTTTTTGGATGTTCGATAATGTTGCGGTATTTTTACTTTGCCTTTGTCGCGGATTAATTTTTCGCGTTTATTACCTGCATCGAGCTTTGATGTTAAAAACTTTGCCGTTAAAAATCGACTTCAAACGTGTAAAAGACAATATCGCACTGAAATATCTGCATATTTATAAGCTACTTTTATTTGCACTTCGTCAACGCCGCAATATAAACTCGACGCGAGTACCTGAAAATGCATGTAATATCATCGCGTAATCGAAAAACTTGATTACACGCACTTTTATAAAAAAAAAAAAACAAATAGATAAGAGAACAGTATATCTCTATCCCTCTCTGCTCCGAGTAAACAAGATTGCTGAAATATCTAAGCTCGCAATTCACTTTATCCGAAAACTTCCCGTACCTGCTTCTCCGGATCCGCGCATATTTATATAGATTTATGCCTGAGCGATCGCTCTCCAAGATTAGCCGCCGGGAGCTCGCGGGCCAAACCGCTCTTGGCCGCGGCGCGCCGCGTGTTTCACGAGTCTCCAACCGGGAAATCGTCGTTTCTCTCCTCCCGGCCTGCCTCCCGCTCCCCCCCTCTTATTGCGGACCCGTGTAAATCTGTCCGCGTTCCCGGAATCCTCTATTTATTGGCTCGGCTCGCCTTTAATAAGCTACGAATCGCTCCTTGCGGTTCTCCAACGAATTGAATTGCTCGGGGTTTCTTTCGGCACGTTGCCGGACGGGGATTTGCTTAACGGACCTTGCGTTCTAACGATGATTTAGCATGCGATCCGGGAAGGAGGATTTAAGTTTTTGGGGTTCTCTTGCGAGGAGGGAAGTGTAGTTGTAACAATTGAAATTTTTCATGAAGCGTTTGAGGGAATGTAAAGAGAAAGTTTTTTAAAAATTCTTTGGTCTTGGGGATAATTCGAAAGTAAAAGAAACTTTTTCGAGATAAGACGGGACAATATTCCCAGGGAAAGATGAAGTTGGCTAACTTGGCAAATGGAAATGTAACGTGACGAAAGTAGGATAATCGAGTTTAGTGGAAGTTTGGCCTTTTGTATCTTACATTTGTACGTAGACGTGAAAGTTACTTTTTTCTACTTATACTTACTTTTTCGGGGATACAAAAAAAATTGTCGTTTTTGTAACGTAATTTAACTAAAGAGAAGAGCAGCGTTCTATATTTTTTACTAAAATTGCTTTTAAAGTACATAGAAAAACTGTGTTTATGAAAAACTTTAACGATTCCGTAAAACGAAAAAGAAAGAGCAAAAGATTTAAAAAAATTAAATTTATAAATATATGATGCCTCATGATGTTCATTGGGTTCATGGTGCATAAAAAATTTTATTTTCAGTAGATATTTTCGTATTTTATGAAACCTAAATTTTCGTTTTTAGCCAAGTATGAAAAACTGCATCACATGCCATAATTGTGTATGCAGTGTAAGGATTTTATTAAAATACAGTATGCAAATTTTCATTTCAAAATTTCGAAAAAGCTTCCAGTTCACTTAAATTTTTTTATCATTGAAAATATAAAGGACCATGAAAATTAATTTTACGCTCAAAAACTTTTAATCAAAGAAAACGAATCCTGTTTTTCAGAAGCGCTGAATCGAAATGATTGCATCTCCGCTGTAAAGGACGATCGAAGTAGTTTGCATCCCTGCACCTCATCAATAATTCTAATCCGATTTGCAGCACAGTTCAAAGGGATGAAAGACAGCCAGAAATGATTCTGCAAACTCCTGAAATTTTGTCATATAAAGGCCGAATCCAACTTAGGGTTTATTGAAAGAGAAAGCTTGCAAAAAGTAAAAACAAATGAATTAAAATTTAGTTTTAAATACATGCATTACTGTACACTTGGTTTTACCATTTTTATTGTTACGTTTATTTAAATATGAATCCTTTCCTCCCAGCTTTTTTAATTAAAATTGAAAGATTTGTATATAACATTTAATTAAAAATGTATCTATTTTTAGAAGAATGATTGTTTGATTTATATGAATACTTTTAATACATTTAATAGCTTTCAACACAGGTTCAAAAAATATATAAAAAATGTGAGCGATCGTAAAATTTAATTAATGAAAGGTTCTGTTTTATTACCCATTCATTGGCAGTATATTGCAATTGC
This sequence comes from Ormyrus labotus, assembly GCA_035582975.1. Taxonomy (NCBI): domain Eukaryota; kingdom Metazoa; phylum Arthropoda; class Insecta; order Hymenoptera; family Ormyridae; genus Ormyrus; species Ormyrus labotus. The sequence continues at coordinate 6,071 of JAWWEO010004728.1, forward strand.
AAACGATGTATAAAAATGCGTAAAAGCTTGCCATAAAAAAAGGATACTCTCTCCTTATAAGTAACTCTATTCAAGCCCCTAAAACGAACTGACCTTATGAAACTGTAGCCGACATCAATGAATTCACTTCCCTCGTTTCTACAAAAACTCGGTTTTCCAATACTCAAACAACTCTAGCGGTAAACGCCGCAAAATAAACGATCCCCAATCCTTCGACTCGCACCTCTCGCCTTATCAGCGTCCGAGGCGAATTCAATCCCAAAACATAAATCGCCCTTGTAATCCAACTAAACTAAAAGGTCCATCCTGCCGGTGAGCGTTAATTGGGTCATCCAGTCGTTCCGTCCAGCTCTCGAACATCTCTCTCCGCGCGCTTCTCTCTTCCCTCCGGCATCAGCTGACTGTCCAGAATCCTCTCTCTCTCTCTCGGCGTTGCGCAAACACGCCGAGCGATAGATTTATTTAGCGCGAAAAGCAGGGGGGAGACGACGAGGCGACTCGTTAACGGCACCGGATGAGCGCACGAAATAGAAAAGCGTGCGACGGACGGAAAACTTGTCCCCCCCTCCCCCTCCGTTTCCGGACGTCGGATGATTCATGCGGGGAGATACGGCCCAAGTTTTCGATCTACTTCGAAAGTTTATATTGTTTGTTTATCGAGGAGAACAGTGTGCTTTTAATCGATTTTATTTTTATAAGGGTCTCATTGTCGTTGTCGAAATGGGTGTTTGTCGCCCGTTTACGGCTGATTGAAAAGTGAGTACACGGTGAGTTCAGCTGCGTTGAGCTGTCAGTATGGTGTTTCGGTCTTTTGTTCGAAGAAGTTACTTTATTTTAAAGGTTACAATAATTCGAATATATGCGGCATTTCAAGTGGAAAAATAATTTTATTTTGCAAAATTAAAAATTTTGTTTTAAATAACGAAACGTATTGTAACCACTTTATTTAAATTAAAACCGGGAATTTTTCGCCAATGGTAGCTTAATTTTCTGTATAATTACACGTCGAAATGGCTTTCTCTTCCTTTCATATGGAAACAATTACACTTTTTTTTACCAGCTAACGTTTACCCCCAACATTTCATAATTAACATTCAAGCGAAAAATCAAAATTAATCTTGCATTTCTGCTCCAAATATCGCGAGCGAAAAGGCAATTTTCCGTTACACGTCTAATTGCGCGATACGACATTTGACGTTAAATTTCCGGAAGGCTATCGCGTTGCGCGTGTCAATTTTCGCGGAAGTAAAGTTGGCCCACTTCCAAGCACGGTGCACATATGTTGCGCGCGAAACACACGCCTGCACGCCCCGGGGCTTCTTACTTGCTGCGCTCCTTTGTAAAGTAGCCGCAAATCATGTTAAACGTACTTGCTAAGCACTGCGGGCGGAAGAGGTAGAGAGTTTTTTCTAAATTTACCCGAACGCGATAACTATAAGGGGAGTTGCGAGGGACGGCTTTTTAATTGTGCCGCCGCTGAGATGCCAAAATGTAACAGCTTTTCGCGTAAATTGCAAAAGTTAATTAATTATTATACTTAATAATGTAAAAGCTCTTGTACAAACTTGACGTAGTTAATTACTGTTAAATGTTCTGTAAAGCTCTGGCTAAGTAAAGTTGAAAAATTTTTTAGATATAAAAGTGGACGTCAGTGCATTCCAATTAAATTATGATTATTAGAGCAAGCTCGAATGCCTCGGGCAAAAGCTTAATTATAATGCATTATAATCAAATACAGCCCATGTCGATATGTAAATTATTGATTGCATTAATAATTATCACAATATTTCGCGTCAGAGTTAAATAATTCGCTAACTCATTTTCATGTAAAGATAATAATAATATAGTAATAATAAGATAATAATATAATAATAAGATAGTAATAATAAAGATGATAATAACAAAGAAAACGTTTTTTTCGAAATAAAACTAAAATATCAATTCAATTAAAGTCAAATAGAGCTGCCAGGCGCAAAAAGCCACTCGAAAAATGTCTCGATCGGCTCGTAAAACCTCGCTGCAGTTTCTCGGCCCGTAAAAAAATTCATCAGCATAATTCAGCTCGAATCCGCTGCTATCGCATCATCGCCGTAACCTTCGACAATGCCTCTTTCGAAATCCGCTCGATCGCGGAAAAGCTAACCTCTGCCCCTCGCCGCTCTCGGATGTACTATATCCCTCTCCTCGCGAGGGGCGCGCGGCCTCGAGATATTACAAGCTTTACGCGCCGTAAGCGAGATTTCCCGCTTTTACGGCGCGCGTCCGCCGTGCAAAAAGGGGTATTATGCGTCCCTCCCGCGCAGAGGCTAACGATTGTAATTTCTGGCGGCGTTTTAAGCGCGCGAATTTACGGGCCGCGGCCGCGTAAACATTCGCTATTCCGGCAACAGGCGCGAGTAAAGCTTTTATTCGCCTCTCTCTCTCTCTCTCTGGTAAGCGGCTCTCGTTTTATAAGGATCGCTTTTGTGCGCGCGTGCTGTAAAGGTATAGTCGAGCGCCGCTCGTGGTGGCCAGGGATCGGAATTGTTTTTCCGCTTGGTGGATAGAGGAGGATTGTGTCGTCGGGTGGGAAAGGCGCTGGAGCCGGGAATTATTGCTTTTGTAGATACAAGCCGCGCGGCGGCGAAGTGGTTTATCGGTAACTTGTTGGATTTTATTGGCCTTTTTTTTTTTTAATTTTGCGAGGTAAATAAAAGGCTTCGGTGATGATGATAAAAATTGATAGAGTTCATTTTTAGAGGGATTAAGATGGATTATATTTATTTTTTTCTCTTAATCTGGTTCATCGATAATTAATGAATTAAATTTTATAAGTGAGTCAAGGAGAGCAGTTTTTCAAAGTTTCTTGTGCCACTGAGAAATTGATGTTGCTTGAGAAAAAGGGTTCCTTACTCCTACAAAATTACCGGAGCTAACTTTGTTAATATACTTATGTACTTGAAAATGCTCGGAAAACATCGAATATTAAGTTATAATTCTTCAAAAGGTGAAGCTTTCCGTTGCCCCAGTTAAAATTATTAATCTTCATTTCATAATTAAAAGAAAAGCAAAGATGTTTTAATTACGCGGCAGTTGCTTCTGCATAAAAATACAGTTTTAAGATAATCCGATAATTAATTCGTAGAAAACATTTTCTACAGCTAAATTAAATTCGAATTCATTAACCTTCGACATATCCAATTCGTCCAGCCCAACAAATCTCTCTATCTCTCTAAAAAAAAGATCGAAGAACAATGAAACATTAAACACAGTTCTCCGATTAATAATCCAATTGAGGCAGCCGCAAGCGGAGCATCCATTATACATTTAACTGCAGAATCTCCCCCAGACGCAAAAACAAAGAAAGCAATTTAGCGCCGGGGCCGAAATCTCGAGCGCTCGAGTTTATATCAATGCAAACATCTCGGTATTCCCCGGGAAACAATCACGATCCCCAACGACCGACGACGAATTCCGGCGATCCCGGGGAGCGGAAGTGACGGGGCACATTTAAATTGATAATGAATCTGGTCGCACTCACCTGCACCGCTGAATAAAGCAGCTTTCTTCGAGCGCCGCCGCCGAGCGCGATGAACAATTAAAGAGGCGCGAGAGGAGATAGATAAAAAGTCCACGGCAATTATTGAGATCGAGGACTCCCCCACCTGCCCGCGATTTCATGAATAAACAGGCGCCCCCTTTGTTCTTTCGTACGTACGCCCGAAGTACGTACGTACAGCTGCATTGACTTTGGGCTCTGCCTCTGTGGGTGGGGGAGCAAGTTGTTGGATCTCGGAGAGTTTTCCGGGACATGTTTATGGGCCCGGCAGCGGGTAATAAAACAGAATTTTCCTCCGGAAGTTGGTCGCGTAGTTGGGTGCGCGACGAGGCGCTCTCTCGCGCTCGCGAGTCTTGCTTTGGAATCTAATATAAAAATGATGCAAGTTTTTGCCGGGCTTCGTTGCGTCGGGATGAGCGGGAAGTTTTTAAGTAAAAAGTTTGAATATTAATCTGTCGACTTGCATGAGGAAGAAAGATGGGTATATATCGTCGAGGGTTTTATTTAGAATGCGGGTAGATTGCGTGCATTGGATTTTCTAGGGAATATTTCAATCAATTTTTATACTCCAAAGCCTCGATTTTGCATCGTGACGTCTGTCGTCGGTTTTAGAGACGATCGAGAAATAACGCAGAGTTAAAGTCTGTTCGTTTTAAAAATATATTCTACGTATCTAAATATTTTAAATTTAAATTGGATTTTTCGTATATCTAATGGGGAATTAAAAAGTGCTTGGAAGTGTATTTTAATATCTTCGCTGGCAGTATATAACTGACAGTGAATTAACCTCGTTATTTTTAGTTTGCAGAACGTCACTTGACCTAAATCACTTTAAGGATCTTTTCTGATGAATTTACGAGTATTAAATTTCGTCGAGCCATTCATGAAATTCTTCACGGTGTTAAAAATGAAATTTGGTACCTTTTTCATGTAAATTTGACGCTAAACTACATATTCGTCGTTGTTTAGCGATTACTTCGACCTCAAGAATACTGTCACGTACAAGATCTCTATTTCAGTTGGAATCTACGTCATTGGGATACTAACGGCGGCAAGACAAATGGATTCGCCGAGTAGCAAAGTATTCATTTATTTACGCGTGCCTAGGGCATCTTCTTCCCGGACCATTTGGTTATTTATTAAAAGCAATTGTGCCGTGATTTATCTGCTCCCGTCCCTTGGATGCCTAACGGATGTGCTCAATAAATGACAAGCTAATTTTGTGAAAAAAAATTCCGACAAACAAAAAACAAATAACTGTCTTTTCCGGTGTTCTATTGTGTTTCGAATCTTTTACAATTGTATTTATAGAGATATAGATGTTGTATGAACTGTACAATACCTAGGTTTGAAATGATTAATTGAGAAATCCTCTTACTTGCTTACAGCATGTAATTCCGTTTTGGGATTGAGCTTAAAACGTTCTAACAAAAAGATTTGTTTTATCGTTATGGGGACAGGCTGCTTTGGATAACGCGTACAGCTATAAATGAAAAAGCAAGCCGATTGCGGGGTCGTCGTAATGTCGCGTTAAGCAACGCAATTCCGTAACAATACAACCAGTGTTCCTGCTTTTAGTCGTGTTCAAATTTCTCTTAATGTATGCAGATAAAAGTGCCGATAAGCAAACACAAAGTATATCTTGTGATGCAATGCTCTTGTAACGACTTGCTTACATTCATTACGCCTCTCGTTTACGATCGAAGTGTACGCTGCAGCTCTAATTTATATACTCAAAATTGAGCGTAATTTAAAAAAATTCGAACCCCATTACCAAACTAAAACCATTTCCGGCAGAACTAACGTGAAAGCGCACTGCGCCTGCAGTTCCCTCGCCGCACAATAAAGTTCCCAGTCCGAAAATTATCAAACAATCGAGACAATCGAACGGCGCGGCTGCGACATTAGAAATCGCTTGACCGACATACGCGCCGCTCGTGTATGCATAAACCTCCGCCATTAAAGAGCCGATTGGTCGGCGTCTCGCCGACGAGCCAGAGCCTTGCTCTGTACAAAAGAAGACCGCCGGACGGTGGGTCAACGACCTCCGCGGGGAGGAGAAGAACTGCTTCTTTCGGAGATGATTGCAGCACGCGAGCCGACAATTTTCGCGGGCCAACTAGAACTGAACGGCGAGATTCTTCGACTGCAGCCTCGATGCGTTTTGGCCGCTCTTCTTTTTTCTGGCTGCTTTAGAGGGGGAAGGATAATTTCGTGGCCCGGAGGAGAGGCCGGCTTCTGAGAAGAGATCTTTTATGAGGGATTATAGGTTCGCGTGAAGCTCCGGGTTTTTGTTTGTTTTTTTTCGGAGGTTGATTTCTGTATAAATGCGTAAAAGAAGCTTAATTCACTTTGCCGGTAATGACTATGATCCTCCGGTAAATGAACTTGATGGTTTTACTTATCTTTGTCAGTTTAAAGCTTTTAAGGGTGCAATTATTGCGGCGAGCTATAATTCTTGATTACTTTTTCGATTGCTTTACGCGTCAATTTTTATTTGTATAAAAGCCGGAGAACGTTTCGTGTTGCACAATAAATGCCGCATTAAGTACATAATGGAGAATGAAATAAGTAAAAATCACGTTGTAATTGTCCACAAGAATGAAAACTTTTGATTTTGCAAGCAAGACGTGTCATAACGCAATTTATCACCGTTATTGCCCACGTAATAACACGAACATTTTCATTTTCGACGTTGCCGCGTGGCAAAAGCGGTAACACCGCCAATTCAAACGCTAAACTCCCAACTTCCCATCATCCATCCAACAAATTCGAGCCCGCGCCGAACAAAGCCGCGGTCTTGCCCAGCGGCGCTTCGAATTACACAACGCGTCGCCCGGGCGGCGATGCGACGTTCGCGCTCCTCGCCGGTTCCTCGTCGATTTTCTAGCGTTGCGCAACGCGTCGAGAGCAGCGACAGAGAGATTATGCGCGCGCACTTGCCGATCATTTTTCCTTTGTCTCGAGGCAAATACGTAAATTGCTTGGAGGCGGCGATCGAGCGATAAGCGTGCGAGAGAGGCCGATCGACGATCGGGTTTATATCATTGCGGAGAGTACCGTTTTTCTCGCGCGGGAAAGCCGACGGATTTCGGTGATACACCGGTGCTTTTTCGCGCCGATTCCGCTGGGACGAAGCGTGTTGTTAGGACGGTGGAGCGTCTGTGTAATTTTGAGAGTACTGTTTTTTCTAATTGCGGAGATTCGGGGTTATTAGAGAGAAGAGGCTGGTCATGGTTTGGCTTTGATTTCCCGAGATAAAAGAGTGCGCTTAGCTCGCGATCGAACTTGGAAGATTGTGTGACCGTTAGATTTTTTGGATTAACAGAAACGATAATACAACCCTGTTTTTGACGAATTGTTTGTAGATTGGCTAAATTTGATCAACTGTTAGAAGAAATCGTGAAATTTTCAACAGGGAAACTATTACATTTAAAACCACTTTTTTAAAAAGACCAGCTTTACAATTGAGTAACATTGAGTTCTTTAAAATTACATTACACAGAAAAAAAAGCAAACTCCTATAATTCAAGCTCGCTTCTTCGAGCATTTTTTATCACTCGGAAATGTCAACAGGCGCGTAAAAACTATATAGAAGCGGAAGGGCGGAGGAAGGCGGGGAAAAAGCAATTAAATTTACGACGGCGGCTTTCGTTCGATGCAAGTCTGATGTGATTTCCCAGACAAATTGGTCGCCGGAACCGGACACGACCTCCGGCGCAAAAAGTTTTCTACTATTTCCCTTTTTTTTCTCTCTCTCTCTCTCTCTCGCCGCGGCTCCTGCCTTCTGCTTCCGATTGCCCGCGACGCGCAGCGGTACGTGTGGGAAAGACGTTTTTGCGCGCGAGTCCGTATGTCCCTCTTCTTCGGAGAAGCGACTTGGCGTTTTTGCCGAGACACGAAAAGTTAGTTTTTAGCGGCGCGCTCGCGAGGGAAGTTTTTGGGTAATGAAAGTAAGAGTTTATACGCTCCGTTTACTGTTGGGCGATTTTCTTAAATCGAAGTTTAATATCGCACGGATTTCTTGCCTTTAATGTTTTTAAATTTTATGCTTTAGCCAAGTTGAAAGTTAGGCGGTGTAATTTACGTCAGAACTTGGAAAGTTGCAATTTATTCCGCGGCATGGAAAAACGGTTGCCGCCTTACATTTTCGCAATTAGTGTACCTCGAGGGAAAACATTTGTAAACTTGTTTTGAACTGTTTACGTTTTACGCCGGTTGCCGCAGTAAACGTCACGGTGCATTGTTTAAAAATCAATTATTCCGAAGCGAAGTTAAAGTAACTAATCATTTACAAAAAAAAAAATTCTCACAAAGATCGAAAATTATTATTTATCTCCTTTTTTATCGCGGACAACGCTCCAAGTTTATTGTTCAAAAAGTTTTTTCATCGTCGGTTAACCGCGCGGAATAATAAAGCACCGCAGCTGAAAAGAGAAGCCGACGCGCGCACACACCAAAATTAACGTCACTCTAATTAAACAAACCCTAAGATCATCCAGCTTAGCGCTCGTATAAATAACCGGTCGCATTAACTCGCGCAAAATTCCCCGCGCGCACTGCAAAGCCGATCGTTACGCGCAGCGCTTATAATACGGACGGAGAGAGCGGCTACCTAAATACGTGGACCCGCTGTACTTTATCTAAACGACCGGGGGCCTTTAATTTTCAACGGGGGGGCTGCACTTTCGTTCAAAAGCCCCGCTCCGCCGAAATTGCTCCGGCGAAAACGATCGCGCGCTTATCGAAAAATGCGCGGTTCTCTCTCTCCTCTCCGGCGCCGATCGCCGCCGCGGCTGAATATCGTCGATGCAGGCAGGCAGACATGTGGCCCGCCGTCTTAGAAGCGGCGACGACGGCTATGTGGGCCTCGAAGGAATTTTTTTGGGGGCTTTGAAATACGAGAGTTGGAAAGGGGACGTTCACACTGGCATTTGAGGGCCGGGCGATGGGTTTATTTGCTATCGGGTGGATGCTTTGTTTTCGAAGGGTTAAATGTGGAAACTCTGCTGTGGAAAAAAAGTGGGAATTGGTTGAGTTGCTGCTGATTTTTACATGGCTTTTACGAGGCGTTTAAAATTCTTGGATTTTTTAAGTAAGTTTAGGAAGCGCAAAGTGCAAAAATATTAGTAAAAATTTATTAAAGATAAACGTGTTAAGAAGCATTGAACTTGGTTTTGAAAGAGCAGTCTTTAAGTGTCTTACTCACTGATGTATTTCTCGAACACAATGCATAAATTCTCCTTCTGAAAAACGTGAATTATCATCTGAAATTATCTGAGTCATAAATCACAAACGGCAAAGAACGTCACACAGTCGTTCGTTATTTCTTCATTCGATACATAAAACGCTCGACGATACACACACTTTCCGTTTAGATCTTTACGAAGAACTTTTTTTTTCCCGTCCCTCCTCGACGCGAGAAGGTAATACGGCTTACTTCCCTTTTTTCTCGGCTTCTCGGAACGTCGCTTTTCGATAAATACTTGATACATGGCTGCTTTTTACTCGCGCAACTTTTGCGAAACTGTGATTCACGATCGAGCGGCGCCTTTCCCCCCCTCCGGTTTTCGGCCACATGCTCCCCCGACTTCGCGATAAAGTTCGCTCTCTCGCCGCATATGCTTGTACACATTTTTAACTTCGGCCCAATAATTCAGATTGAGGATATCGCTCTCGATTTCAAATGATGCATTATCGCGGCGACGAAATTCCCCGCGCTAAATGATCGACGGCCGCGGAGGCTTTGATGTCGATGATTTAAGTCGCTTAGATCGCCGGGAGTACCGTATTGAAAGTGACAGTGGAGCCGTTTGTTCGCGGCGGCCGGTTATCGGCCCGAGGAAAACGAGGCGCGCGATTTTTTTTTCTTTGCGACTCACTGACGCTTCCATGATTAATTCGGGCCGACGCGATTCCGTTTGGCACTGACCTACTTTGCGATTTGAGCGGCGCTCGGTTGATACGCGCGTCGCACAATCAAATTTGTTCACACTGGTTGGCGCGGTGCGCGAATGCTCGAGTGATTAATTGGGATTCGCGGTTACACTTTGACTGATTTTCGATGAATAAATTAGAATCCGCTTAGCCGGCAGATACACTCGACTCGTTGAATGACGGAAGGTTAATCGTATCTGTCCTTATACGCAGTTGACGATTTAATTAACAATATAATTACCCGATTCGGAAGCGGGCTTATTTCGAGATTATTAAAATCGTTTATAACCGTGAATCTTCTTTTGGAAAACTTTTCAACCTCCCGAGCTTACACAAGTCTAAAAGCGCCGATCCCAAATGCAATCACACGCTTCCTCTCCCCCAAAAAACTCGCTCCCGACTCGCTTTTAGACGCGAGAGAGCACTCGCGTCTAAAAACCGTTCGCGTCCGTCAGTCCAAAATGAACCTGCCAGTCAGCGGGCGGCTCTCGCAAAAAACACCGGCAGCCGCCTCCCCCCGCGAAGAGAGTCCGGGACCGATTGTTTTCTCGCGCCTCACCCATTAGAGATTCCTTATTTATAAAACGTCGGCGGGCGCGCCTCTCTCTCGCATCAACAAACGCACATGCGAGAGAGCGAGAGAGAGCTTTCTCCGCTCCGCTATCTCTCACGCCGGCGCACACATGTGCGTGCGGGACCTCCACCTCCACTCTCTCGGCCGCCGTGCGCGTCTTTCTCCCGCAACGGCGCGCGATAGCCCCGGAGTAGGAGGCGAGACAGACACAGATCGCCGCGGGGAGGGAGAGAGAGAGAGACAGAACCGACCGAGCGCCGATGCACCGAGCGCTCGGGCCTAAGCGAAACAGTCCCGCGCGGCACTCCGATAGCGCCGATACCGTCGTCGTCTCGCTGCTGCTGCTGCTGCTTCTGCCGCGCTGAGTTTGCTACTGTGCGAATAGTGTGCTGTGAGAGTTTATTTACTAAAAAACCAGTGGATCGTAACATCAGTGCGCGATCGTTTAGCGGCTCGAGTAGCGTTCGCCGTTTACGCGCGGCAGCGAGTAAACTCCGTTCCTGATACTGTACACACGAGCTCGGCGAGAGAAGAAAGCCGGGTCGAGGAATCGCGGTCAGCGGCACACACGACTCGGAGGCGTACCCCGAATAACAAAAGAGAGGCCTCTCCGCGGGCTTTTCCGGAAGCCTCGGCTCCTAATAACACAGGCCGACGTCGATCGGGCCGATCGATAACGGGATATATACATCTCCCCCCCACCCGCCGCGATGAGGCTGCCGCGGGCGGCCGATTTTCCCGCGAGGATGCGCCGATCGAGCGAAGCGGAGTAACTCGAGGAGTGACTCACACGTGGTGCACGCCGTGGCGCTTGATAACGACGACGACGACGACGACGACAGCAGCAAACACAGGGGGCGTGGCGGAAATTTCACCGACCGGAGGAGAGAGAGAGCCTCTTCGGCTCAGACATGCTCAAGATACGGATGCTAGATTACATCGGAGACACCGGGTGAGTGCACCGCCGAGACGAAGGGGACACCCCGGCAATTAGCGCGAGGAATTCGCCTCCCTTTGTAACGAGGCGAGACGGTGTATACGGCTGATGGACGAATAATGCCCTGAATGCGAGTCGCTTATCAGCTGACGCGACCCCCGGCGACTTTCTCCCAGGCCGTGGAACGCGGCTCGGCTTTGAGGCGAGGCGGCCGCGGTTCGCTCTTTGGGCTGGAGAATTTTGTTGCCATTTTTTAATTAAGCGTGGATTTTACGTCGGGTTGAAAAATATAATTTTCTGTGTAACGGTTGTAAATTATATAAGTATCTTGTTATTTTATAACGAACGACGAGAATGCATTTTCGAATGAGGCGCGTAACGGACTTACGTCGACATAACAATACTGCAATCCGCAGTACAGTTTTATATCAATCTACAATATTTCGCGGGCGCCAATATAAACCTCTTAATTATCGCGCGAAACCTCGGCTGCTCGCTGCGCAATCCAAGTCCTCAGCCGGCGCGGCGCATGCCCGCTACTAAATCACAATTACTCGCGCCGGAACAGTCGGCTAAAAACATTATCGTTATCGTTCGTTCGACAAATCGGGGAGTCGGGTTTATTAAACTTCCTTTCCCGCGTCGCGAACGAACCGAATATTATCCCCGAAGAGCCAAAGTCGCGGGCAGGGAGTCGACGTTTCTCTTCCGCGGACTCGGCCTCTCTCCGAGAGATGGTCGGCTTTTACGAGGCGAGTCCGCGATTTTTATCGCCCGATGACTCGACCGACGATCTCCCCGCCGAGGATCGTTACGGGCTATTTTTCCCCGTTCGGCGAGCGTCACCGTTAGGGGCTCGCCGAGTCGCGGATTTAACGAAACACCTGTTCGAGGTTCGGTCGCCTTTTGGCGCGGTGCGGTTGATTGTTCCGGTTCCGATTTCTTTTCTTTTTTTTTTTTTTTTTTTTCTAGCGCTCTGTTATCGTTTGTCGGAGATGTTACGACTCGAGATTCGTTTCGTAATGATTTCAATAAATTTACGTAAAATTTGCACTCGCGCAAAAAACAATATTTAAGTAGACGAAGTGAGTCACGCAATTTGTTGAGCGGATCGGGAGGATAAATATTTTTAATGCACGTAGTTTAAAGGGAAATCGTAATTGTTTGCTAAGAAATAAAAGCTTGTGTTTAATTGCATTCTGCTTTGAGCAACAAGGGCAATAAAATTAATGTGTTGTTATGCATCCATAAATTTTATTTTAAAAATAAACGCTTTATGGTCCAATTAAGTTTATTCCGATCGTCCTGGGCTCGGTTTATTTATGCGTTATTTTTTTTTTATTATTTTTTTTTTTTTTTTAAGTAATACGCAAAATTTAATTACTTTTCGACAAATTGAATGTATTGAAAAATAATAAGACTTCGTTTATTATTCGGCGGAGGTTTTCAAGTAATTAGAAATCTGATGAATTTGCATATCGTTTTATTTTATGTAAATCGACACATTTGTGGACAATAATCTAATCTCATTTATGCAACGTAAAATGTTTACGGAAAGTTGTTTGAAATACAATGAGACGTAAAAGTATATTGCGCAAGTTTTTTCCACTTTACAAACGCAATTTGCGTTACGTCGATTTTCGTTAGGATTCAGCTTGGATTAAAAAAAAGTTTCAATTCGTCCAAAAAAAATTCAATAGAAAAAAAAAGCCAAGTCGTTAACGTCCAATTTAAACAAAAAAGATTGCTCCGTCCACTGCCCGTCTCATTACACACACATTATCGACGGAATCTCGTGAGTAACTTCCCTCCCGATAAATCAAATCCAACCACGATCAACGAAGCTCTCGACCCGAGCAATTCCTAAAGCACTAAAAACAAAAATTCCCCCCCAGCTTCAATACCTCGCCCCGTCCTTCTTTTCTCTCCCGACGTCGAAACAGACCGCAGGCCGCATCACCGTTATCGCTATTAATTTGTAACTGAAACTTATTAAATTTCGCGTTCCTCTCTCTCTCTCTCCTTGTGTGTGTGTGTGTGTGTGCACAAGCCTCGGAAGAATAACGCCGAGGCGCCCGAGAAGTAGGAAGTGCAATCGGTCAGGCTGATTTATCGACGCGCGGAGAGACGCGCGCTCTCCGGCTCGCTCTCTCGACTTTATTAAGCGCTCGACTCTCGCAAAGCTCTCGCGAGACCGGAATCATCTCGATCCCCTCGCCGTGTGAGTCACGCCGCGTGAAATCGATGACATCCACCCTTCCCCTCGGCCGCGGCGCATTTTTGACCTACAAATCTCGGCGGATTTGCCGACGGCGGCGGGGGGACGAGAGTTCGCGCGACGAGAGACGAGGATCGGGCGGTTCTTGGAGGGCGAGAGATTTGGGAAGCGGATGTAATGGATATTGGGTGCTTTTTGCGCGAAAATATTTTTTTTTATGCTTTGGGAGAGGTGACGATTGGCTGGAATGAAAAAGGGGGCTCGTTTTTTATTGATAAGTGTTACGTAAATTAAAAGAAACTTTTAAGTCTAAATATAACTTGTAAATCCGGAGGAAAACTATAAAACTGCTTTTTTTTATATAGTTCATTACACCGTTCAAAGTATCAAACTCGTTTTAAAATCTAAGGTGGCGGAAAACTAGTTCAGTTTACGATTTTATAAAAATAGATCAAGTTTCTAGCGCAACGAAATCGAAAACCTGACAGCGCAAACGTAAGAAAATCATAATGTTTTCTCCTTAGATTACCATAAATGTATATTCCGAAAGTGCCGTAAAATAAATAACCAACGAGAAATATTCAATTACGCTTACTGTTTCATTAAATTTAATATTTCACAAATTGTAGGCGTGATATCAAAAGCTGGACAAACAGCTTCGAGAGCGTTTCAAGATTTTTTGTTCCTAAAAGAGGTACTTGTAAAAGTATTCCTTCACTTTCGTTGCCAATAAATTTTGACGACCCAAACACTACGCAAATTCGACAGTAGCAATTACTCAAGGGTACGCACAAAAGTATTAAAAACCCATTCATTAATAACCTCTCGCTTGTAAAAGCGTACCCACACCAACTTGTACAGCTGACTAACAAGTTTAGAAAAGCCGTTATTAACGACTCTCCGGGCATTAGTTCCGGCGAAGAGTCATCCGCTCGAGAAACGCGATCGGACCCCCCCCCCTCCGATTCTAATATCGATTCCGAGAGTGAGTCACCTTTCCGCGGCGGAAACGTCCCGCGCGGCAGGGGCGTCGCGCGTAAAGCTCTCGGAAAACTCGATCTCTCCCGATACGGCTGCGGAGAGCGGCACAACGCGGCAATTGGCGATCGAAAACGGTCATTGGCGCTTGTAAAACGGCTCGGGCGCCTTTTCGCTGGGTGGAGTTCGTTTGTTTTTAGCGGTGAGCTCTCTCGCGAACGAGCGGTGATTCGATATGTTTTTTTTTTAAGCCGTTTAGCGAATTTGCAATCAGTTTTGTTTCGATTGATTGGATGCGATTGTTTGCGCTTTTCGAGAGGCTGATTTGGAAATTAAAATGGAAAGTGCTTTTGTTCGTTTTAATTATTAATTGTTAAGTGTATATTTTTAATTTATAAAAAGTTTACATTGTTTACAACGGAGATTAGATTATTGTAAAAAGACTGTGAAAAAACGAAATCTGAGTAATCACTGCATGGTTGATAAAACAACGTTGCTCGGCGGTGCTTAATTCTCTACTAAAATTTTATGGAATAATTGGGCAAAAAACGCGAGTTTCAATTTACTTGATAACAGTCGTTCAGCCTACCATCCAGATTAAATCAGGAAAATCCAAGTATACACTCATCCAATTACCCGAACAAAAAAGCCTTTCCGTGTCTTTAATTGAGCGTATATAAGCACATGATTTGTACCTCCTGCCCTTCGTCCATTGTTCCTTCGCACTTTATTGGCTCCCAGTTTGATTTTCGGCCGAGTGTGCCGGTCGCGCTCTTTAAAACCGTAATTTCAGGCTCGATTACAGGGCTTAGGAGGTTACCGCTGCGCTCGGCGATTATTACTTTTTATTAGCGCGTTTCTGGCGGATTAACAAATCCGTTATAAAGAAAAAGGCTCTCGAGCGAGATTCTATAACGGAGGCCTGTTTATGCCGGATAATTTGCAGTTTCAAAAGCGTTCGTTTTGATAATGTTGAGCGTCGTGTCGTAAACATGTCAGGCTCGGACACTGATTGAAATGGCAACCAAGTAAATCAGCTGGTTTTATACTATTTTTGCGTGCAGAACTGAAACGAGTCAGTCTCAACAATCACGTTTACATCGTATTCGAAGTATCGAACGTTTTAAACTCTCTGTGCCATTGGCTTTGTTTGGTTTCTAGAATTATTTCTGTTTGTTAACTTTTTTTTGAGTTGCTTAATTGGAAAAGAGATTTATTGAGCGGCTTTGTGATTGAAAATTGATTTTTCAACTCGGCCGAGTATCGTTAAGTAAATGGCTTTTCATTGTAATCGAATTATGAGATCAGCATAAAAATCGTTGTTTCGATACTAGTAAAAATAATTGCACAAGTGTCGTTTCGTTATGTATCTCTCTGCTAATTGTAGCCTGCTTTGTCGTATAATTATCGGTTGCGGGCTTCCACTTCATTAAATCTATCTGTCACGCACTTTTTTCGCCTGTACTTGGAAAACGATTCGCCAACTTAATTATTCAGTTTTAGCGCAGCCGCCACAATGTAAAAATCAAATCCTACTGCAGAAAATTATATTGCACAAGTCACTTTTTTGCGGTATCATTATAAGCACGAACTACGTGTACGCGGATTGCGTAATAAAATCTCCTTATCGCTTGGCGTTCGAAAAAAGTGAAGAACTCTTTTTTTCACGAACCCAAACAGAGCCAGATGAAAGATGACAATAATTGACCGTCTAGCATTCCTAACCCCGGCATTTTTATCAAAGGCAATAAGAAGTAATTGCGAGTCTCGAGCGCTGAACCGCAAGCTTTTAATTACGTAAAGTATCAGTCTCTCCAGAGCAACAAAGCCGCGCGCGACTCTCGAATTCAATTCCAGGCCCCGACCGAGCCTGAAACTCAAGACGCGCTGCAATCTCCCGACGTAAAATATTTATCTCCTCCCATCTTCGCAGCCACGACGCATTCTGTTCCGGACGCCGAGGCAGATCGTATACGTCAAAGGGGGCTCGTCGTCGCGACGTACGCAGAAATAACCGCGACACGCGGCTAGAAGCGAGATCCCCGCCGGCGCGGTCATCGATTTACGCGATCGACGCGAACGCTGTCACTAATCGCTCGCGAGTCGCTCGTTGACATGTGTGGGCGAAAATTCGGTAGGCACTGTTTTGATCGGAGGGACGATTGACGGGCTGGCTGGGGAGTAATGCTGGTTAAGTGACGTGCACAAGGGTGTGGACAATGGGGGCTGCTTTGTTGTCCGGATAATAAATGCTTCGTGCGATGAAAGCAGTATTTTAAATTATCCCTCACATTTAGTTATCTTCTTTCGTACATCAAAGTTTTCGTTTAACCGAAGCTTCCGTAATTCGTAGTGTGCACAGCTCAGATCCCAAAACTAATCCCTCTAAAAATGGCTCCAATTCTGAATCAGCGCCTCCGTTGCTCAACTTCCTCCTCGTCGCTTTCTCCCATTACGAGCCGGCGAACAAATCATCCGAAATCAATAGGCATTAGCCGGCCGTTTCGATCGAGTCGAGTCATTAAACGCTCTCTCGGCGAAGCCTCTCCAGAAGCCTCATTAACCGCCGTCTGCGCGTGCGCGAACCAGAGCGTGTGCGCGTTATGCGCGCGCGCGCCGCTAACGAGACGAAGAACTCTGCTGTTTTTTTTTATCTTCTCCGGCCGGAATTCAGCTTTCGGAAACTCTTCGGAGACGCGCGCGAGTAACCTACTTGCGCGCGGCTCGCATTGACGGGGACGGTTCATTCGGTTGCGAATTCACAGCTGCGTGTGCAGCTTCGTTTATCGGATGAATGAACGGTCGTAGAGGCATTAACGGCCGGCTACGTCGAGGTAGAAAAGGAGCTTCGAAGGCTTGGATTTATCGGCGATATTAATCTTGTTTTTAATGCGGACTAACGTCACTTGTGCAGCGCGTAAATCGACTTTTTGATTAATTTAATTTGTTTTCAACATTCGCCGAGTGATTTAGATTATGGTAATGGGGGTTTTCTTGCACGGACGGGGTTGATTTATGGGACTTTGATGGTGAAATGGATTGTTTTCAGCTCCTCGAGACAACGTGTATTGAATCGGTGGTATATAGAAAAAAAATTAGGGCGTGGGTACATAACGGCCGTTTGAATTTTCCAGCGTTGATAAGATAAGGAAAAATTGATTCTGTGCTTACAACACTTTCTGAAGAAATTAAGATATGATAAGTTTATCTATACAAACGTTATATTTAAAGAGTGACACGATACTTTAATCTGTAAACGACAATTATTCAGGTCAACAACTTATCGAAAAAAATCAAGTTGATAAAAATCGGCCCGAAGGCAAAAAACCCTTTTCTCCAAATTCTAAATCACCCATCAAAAAGCGCATTTACTCCGAAACGACACGTAAACGCACTCGAAGACAAAAAGGAGCCGAGGCATTAGGCAGAAAAAGCCTCTCGAACAAGCACTCGAGGCTGCACCCCACAAAAAAAGCAGTCCGCCGCGCGCAGCGTGCGAACGACGCACCATCTCTCCTTCCTCGCCGGTGGGGCCAAAAAAAAAAGAACAGTCTTCCACCGCGGCTCTCCGGAAAGATAAAAAAGCGCGGGAATTCCGGCGCGCGAACGGGAGAGAGGGACCCCCGAAAAAGCTCTCCTCCTCGTTGTACACCTGCACGCGCGTCGCGGCGGCTGTAATAGTCGCGCGAACGGACGGCGCGTGGCGGTCTCGGGATTGTTCCACCGGGCTCTCGTAAATTCGCGGCGAAAGTGCGAGCGTCCCGAGGACTGCGCGGCTCTCCCGTGGGAAAACAATTAAAGCGCTTTACGCTGATGCTTGTGCCCGGTTTACGAGCCGGACGTTAAGGTAAGCACGGTGATTCGGAGGGAGCTCCTGTTTTTTTTTTTTTTTTTTTTTTTTTCTTCCCTTTTTAATTGAGAGCTTTCGAGCTAAATTTTCCGGAGTTTATTGGCTGCTTGCGGGCCGCGTTTAGTGGGAAGGACTTTTCTAGGCTGGATTTTATGCCGGCTTTTTATGGTAATGCGTATCTTGTGTTTGGGGTCGTTAAATTTTAAGAGATATTGTATATAGTACACGCGCTGGGATTTAAATTATTTACGGTCGAGTCTTACTTCGAGTTTGTGGAAAACGAAGTAAACGCGCGATATTACGGAAAAACAAAGGATTCTGAAGTTTCTGTTTTTAGCATTAAAAATGATGTTTCCAAGATTACAAAGTAGTCTGAATTACAAAAAAATAGGGATTCCTAAATAATTGTTTTGATTTTCCCAATAAAAAAATTCAGGTCACGCGTCTCCAGTGCGGAAGTGATTACCAAAGTAGTTAATAATAGCCACGCATCCGTCAATATTAAAACACGCAACGCGACTTCCTCTCTCTCGCAACAAACTATCGCTTTCCTCCAAAGCAATACTCGGCAGCTCTGAATCCTCCCAACGAGCAACGACCTGCCATTAATACCAATAACCCTCGCGCAACTCGCGATAAGAATCGGTAAAAAAAGTTCCGAGTTCATCGAGATCGACTTCCAATCAGGCGCAGTTCCTCGGTGCGCTTTTTTCCTCGCGAGCCCACACCAACCGCGACGCCTCTCGGCACATAAGCGCGCAATTGTTTGGTAATTACTTGACGCGCATCGCATAATCGATTTCCCGTCGAGAGAGCCGATTGCGCGACAGCCGATCGCATGGATGTCCGTTATTGCACATGCAAGCGGAGAGCGCCGAGTGCGTTATTATGTGTATACTCGCGGAGAAACTCCGCCGGGCACGCAGCGCCGAACGGCGACTGACGTAATGCTTTATGACCCAAAAAAATACGGCTGCTAAATGAATTAGCAGATTGCTTTCTCGAAGAAACTCACTTTATTGAAATTCCTTTTAAGAAATTATAATATCTATGCACTTTAGTACTAATTTTTAAAAATTAGATTAGCTATTAATGGAATGGAATTGAATAACAATTGGTTGCCATGACAACAAATTATAGTGGTTGCTATGACAACCATCTTATGGCCCACCAATCTGTAACCGTTGTTTTTTTTTTCTTATTTTTTTCATCTTTCATTAAATTTTCAAAATTAAAAAAAAATTTTTAAATTCATCTACTAGTTTTTGTTTTATAACGATTTTAAATTATATATAATATTGCAATTATCATATGACAGTCATACTATTATTATTATATACTTATTATTTTATTATGACTGTTTATATTAGTTTCAGCAATTTAATTTTAATTAATAATTTTAATGTTTTTTTATTTAATTATTACATCGTACACCCGTACATCACGAAAAATGATTTTAGTTTTAAAATATGAGCCTTAAAATCATCAAATTAAAAAAAAATTTCGGTCTTAAATATTTATAACGTTATTGATCTTTCTATTGGAGGCAATTTTTCTGACTCAAAAACCTTTAAAATATCGAAAATCAACCAAATTCAACTTCAAAAAAAATTTACCCGTTACAAAGCTTTCTCTTTGAGAAAGCAAAAAGTTATCGGCCGAGGTAAACGACCAGGGAGATTAGGACGGCTGCGTCGGAGCGCTTTTCAAAAACTCTTGTCGAGATTCTTTTGTTGAGGTTTTGTTGAATTTATCATTTTGTTTATCGAGACGAGTGAGAGGAAATTGAAAATTTTTTAAATAAAAGAGAGAGATATAAGGGTTTGGAAAAGGCATCGGTTATCGGTATTGCATTTTTCGAATGCCAAGGAATTAATAAGCGACGGCGCGGATTCCGGAAAATTTCCAATTACCCGAAGGGAAAGTAATAATTCACAGACAATTGTAGTTAATTAATTCCTCAAGAAAGTCGCATAACCCGCATTCCAGTACAAGGTGTAATATAAAAAAAGTAATCACCTTCCTTCGCGCATCGGGAAAATTATATATTTCACAACAAATTACCCCCGATTAATTAAAATAATAATACAATCTCAGCTTGACCAGCGTTCTCCCGGTTGATTAACAAAATGAAAAGCTCTCGGTCTCTTTGCCACGCTGACCCGAATACGAGCGGCGGCTCCAGCGAGAAAAGTAAATAATAAAGCGCGCGCCTCTCGTGTATTTTTAATTAACGCTCGGGCGCAGCCAAACGCGAAATTCGCGGCGCCGCGCGGAAGCAAACACAGTGTGCCGAGATTGCGCTACAAAACCGCTCTCGAAAGAATCCGCCGCGGAAAAAAGGATGGCAAGGTCGTCCGCGGTAGTTTCTCTCCGGCGAAACCGTTCCCGTGATATACGCACTCGGCGCGATAAAGCGCGCGTTGGATCTGGTTAGCGAGAATAATTGAAAAGCACCGGTTAATTGAGTGCTCTTTAGCCGATCGATTTATCATTCGGAAATTGTCGCGTGCCGGCTTATTTATTCGATATTTGATACCGCGCGAGCAGCGGCCTTTTTTCCTCGCGAATCGGTCTATACGTATTTATGTAGGTATAGGCGATGTTAATTTATCGCGCGGCGCAGCGAGATTTATTGGATTTCGGGGTAATTAAGCGCTTTAACGCTGCCGGCCAGGATTTATGATTTCCATCGGAATTCTCGCGGCCGTCGGGGGAGAAATTTTTCTATCGCGAGTATGGCCCGTTTATATTGTTCCGCGGCTAACGGTTTTGATTGGAGGTAATTAAATGCACGCGAGGTGTATACCGATGTTTCCGGGTGGTTTCTTGTAATAAGCTAACCGGCTCTCTCTCTCTGCTGTGCGCTTTTGATATTAATGCTCGGTGGACATTTTTTTTTTCCTTTTTTTGAGAGGATGCTTTTACGGTTATAGACGCCGAGAGGGATTCGCCGGTTCTCGTCGGCACGATCTTTGCATTTGAATTCGAAATCGGCTCCGGGTTTTGGATCGCGGATTGATATTGGCAAATTGCACGCGCGGCATTGATATTGAAAATTACACGCTCCGTTTTGATTGGAATCCATTAGGGCTCAGTAGAGCAGAAAGGAAATGCGAATTTTTCGAGGCGGCAGACGTGTATTCAAGTTTATCTACGTGACTCGATGCACTCGGCGATTGAAATAAATGACGGAAACGTGCTTTTAAATGGGCTGCTGCTCTTTTTGAAAATTTGACGTATAAAGGCGCGCTTTCGCAACGAGAGCCCACTTACGCACGCTTCTGGAATTTCGCAAGGATTTAAAAGCGTCGTTTCCAAAAATTAGCCATCAAAAACTCGGCGTCGCGAACGCAAAACCGACCCGTCAAAGCGCTCCTCGCAATTAGGAAGCCTCGCCGCGGTGAATTAGCCGCCCCCCGAAAACTCGGCGTCTCACGCCTCGGCGGGCAAATTGCAGTAGCAGTGTCTGACGAAACTCGGACGTCGGACGGAGACAGACGAAATAGTGCTCTCGCGTGGGCACCGATTTGCGAACAAAGCCGCTCGCCTGCGCGCGCGTGTGTGTGTGTTTGCGAGTAGAGGCGAGCGAGCGGGACTTTCTAATTGTGCCGCCCGGCTACTCCTTATTAAAAACGTGCGCCTTTGCGTCAGGCTGTCCTTGCCTGGCCTTTTGTAACGCGTTTTGTTTTTGTCAGGGCGACGGGCTTTTCAGGCGGTTTAGAAAGCGGCTAATTGATCGATTCCGACGACGATATTCGCTCGTAGGAGGACTGTCATTTGATATAGGGGATTTTCGGCTTGGAGGTGCGAGGTTTCGTGGGACAATGGATGGGTAAATTACTTGTAATATCCCGCGGTTTTGTGACAAGTATCATAATGAATCAAGCGGTTTCGCAAAGAATTGCAAAGCAAAAGTATGGGGAATGGCGGCGTTTTCGAAGGGCGATTAGTCAAATAAATGGTCGTTTAATTAGGCGATTTTTCTGGAGGTTTGATTATTTTTGACGTATATTAAGCTAGCGTAGCCACTTCATAAGCGCATAATCAAAATCATATGCATATTTTGTTGCTAATTGGTTGCTAATTTATTGCTAATTTGTTAAGCCTTATCCAATTTTGTTGCTCCAGCCGTTCCCGAGAAACAATGGAGACGCTAACTTAATAATATTATAAGCTACCGTAGCCACTCGCTACGCACTGTTAATTTGTTGCTCTTAAAAGACGTAACCATCAATCCCGAAAACCCACCCCTTCTAGATAAAGCCTAAAATACAAAATATCCAATGCACGCTTCTTGACACTGACCAGTATTTTGTTGCTAATTTGTTACGCCAGATCTGATTTTGTTGCTCCAGCCGTTTCGGAGAAACAATGGATACACTAACTTAATATTAAGCTACCGTAGCTACTCTTTCTATCTCTTGACCTTATAAAGATGTCAATACGAGAATGGCGGCATATTTTGTTGCTAATTTGTTGCTCAAAAAGCGCATTGGTTTTTAATTTGTGGCTCCAGCCCAGCGATAGCTTAAAACTTAAGCTAGCACAACCACCTCTGTAACTTTGACCCTAATTATTATTTCTGCATGAAACCAACGGCATATTTTGTTGCTAATTTGTTGCTTGTAGTATTATGCATACGGTTTAATTATCAGCTCATAAAGTGGCTTTGCTAGCTTAATATGCGTTTATTTTTGCGCAGATTTTAATTAATGCCGACGAATAGACGATCTCTTTCGTCAATTACGTCCCTTCGTACGCAGGACCATACGTCAAGACAGGAGCGTTGCGCAACAGTGGAAATGGATGAAAATAATTGCATCTAATTCGCAAAGTCCATATTTGTCACAATAGGAACGAAATTGTGTATGCAACTTTGAAGCGTTGCGCAAACGCGAGAGGATTGCAACATTAATCGCGCCAATAAAACGATCCCAATTAAAACTAAAGCGGCCGTCTGAAATTTAATTAGACAGTTTTCTCGGAGAAAGAAGAAAGGATAATTAAAAGATCCAGACGGACGAAATCCGCCGGCGAAAGTATTATCCGGTTTAATTGATCGCAGGAAACGGCATTCGACTCGGACACAAAAAGCAGCTAGTATAAATTTTCATATACTTTCGCGAGCTCGAAACGCTTCTCTCTCTCTCTCTCTCTCTCAAAAGCCGAAACGCCGCGCGCGCGCTTGGACTTTCATTGCGCTCGCTTGATTTAATTATCCTCTCGTCGGGGTCCCGGGCGCAAAAAGAGAGGAAAATGAGCTCGGCACGCGAGCATTAAACTCCAAATACCTCTCGGCGAGCAAATTGAATCCACTAAAGTCGCCGCGGCCGAGCGGCTTTACACCTCCGCGCGTAATTGCGCCCGGCCCGACGATTACGATGTTTACGATTGAGCTTTTTCGAAAAAAAAGCGATTCGTCGATGGAAAAGCAAGGCTGTCCGGTTCTCTCTCTCTCTCTCTCTCTCTGTCTGCGCCTACGTTCGAAGCGTAGGAGTGTCGAGTCTTCGACGAGAGAGCGAAAATATAATTGAGAGGCCGGAATGAGGGAAAACGGTGAATTATAAGAGGGAACGGACGGAAAAAATTGCAGCCTGAATTGTGCCTGGCATTTTTATCGGAGTCGTTGGGCGGAACGGAAAGCTGAGCTTTTTGAAAAATGAGAGGGACGATTGTGCGCGCTGGAAAATCCTTGCGGTCCGTGGGATTGATTGATGGTTTGTTAGCGTCAAAAATCCCGACTATTGTCGAGTGATGCAAGTACTCTTTCGTGCAACGGACGTAAATCTCGAGCTCTCGATTAAAACGTCCTCCGGAGAGTTTTCGAAAACTGGAGGCTGCTTTTATAATTAAGGGACGATTTCAATTTGGGGAAACTGCGAATATCGTGTTTTCCTTCGGTTTCGAGCGGGAAAGTTCGCAAATTTCCATACGGCCTCTTGAGACCGCCTTGTATACACTTTAATCCGGCGAATTCGAACATGCTGTATCTTCGGGACAGTGTAGATTATCGAGTTTCGGAACACGCAATCAATAACATAATCCCAAATGGATTCAGAAGTTATGCGATACTCCCGCGCGAATTTCGAAAGCAACACTCGTCGTTCAAAATTACAGAATGAAAACTTTTAACATTAACGTGTCTCCATTCGAAAGCGGAGAAAACGGAAATATCAGTCAAGCGGATAATTAAATTTTGCAATTCGAGCCGTAAATCACGCGCTTGAAAAATAATTTTCAGAGGAAACGCGCCGAGAAATCTGCTTTTCCTCGGCAGTTACGAAATCTCCGCATCATCGATTGCCGATGCCACACATCGTTAAAAAATCCATCGACAAAGCACACACACGCAGGACAGGTCAGCGAGGAAAGAAGCGCGCGCAGCCTCCGTTGAACTTCCTCGTTCGCTCAATTAAAGTTCCCCTTCGTCGTACGGCCGCGTCCGTATCGAAGTTTCCATTCATCATCCGAATAAAGCATCGCATCCAGAGCGAAACCGCACGCGCTCGACAAAGGCAATTAGCGGGCTTTCATTCGCAAAATGTTTCCACTCCCGCTCCGGAATAATTAATACACGCGGAGCGAGCTTCGAAGCGTAAAGCTCGAGGGAGAGACGGACGCGAGGAAAAAAGCTCTCTCTCTCTCTCTCTCTCTTTCTTTCCCGGCGCAACAAAGACACGAGACGTGCGTTGTCTGCTTCCACGCGGAAAGAGAGAGAGAGAGAAATTCTCGCGCGGGGATTCTCTCTCTCGATTTTACTCGCGGACATAAATTTGCCGGCCCCGTCCGCGTGCGTGTGCAGCTTAAAGCTTATAACGCGCGCCGGGCATTATAAAACTTCCTTATCGTCGGATCGGCTTTAATGAATTTGTGGCCTTTTTCCGCGGGAGGAGGAGGAGGCGGCGGTGTTCGTCTTGGGAAACCGCCCGAGGCTGGTCCGAGAGAGTTGCCGAGATTCACCGGGGTTACTGGACTTTTTTTTTGCGCTTGGGGAGATGTTAATGCAATGAGAAAACTATACGGGGGTGGCTGATTTCTGGCGGCCCGGAAAATTGGGGAAATTCTTTCCGGAGGCTCGATTATTCAATTATTGCGTGTATTTTATTTCCACCGGCAATAAGTTCTTTGATTATTCGCGGTGTAGAAAACGGGTTTTTTTTGTTACTTTTTGCAGTGTTTCAGTTTTTATTTTGACTGTTTTACGCACCGGGATTTTTGTACTATTTCAAAGAATAATATTCAGGTTTTTATTGGTCTGTTTCGGCCTCGTAACTGCATGACAAAAGACCGTAAAAAAAAAAAAACAATCTCCCCTTTTTCTCGCGATAAAACACCGAAACTCATCGTCGAAACTTTCCTTCCTCCAGCAAAAACGTCATCC
This sequence comes from Ormyrus labotus, assembly GCA_035582975.1. Lineage (NCBI taxonomy): Eukaryota > Metazoa > Arthropoda > Insecta > Hymenoptera > Ormyridae > Ormyrus > Ormyrus labotus. The sequence goes on from JAWWEO010004728.1 coordinate 31,487, forward strand.
TTTCACACTCGCCGCAGCTCTTACTTCAAAAATCCGCGCCGATTCACCGATAAATACGCAGATCTCTCATTACCCAATAACCGAAAAGAAAAAGATCCCGAAAAACGCCCGGCGGAAAATCCTTTTGCGCAATCGATCCGCGACGGCGGATAAAACCCGTCGTTGCGAAAAACGCTGCTGCATCTCTCTCTCGCGACGAGACACTGGGCGTCTTTGACGTAAGCGTGGGCCGCGGCGGTCAACGTGAATGGACGCGACGTGCAGTCGTCGCCCGGCTAATAAGCCGACGGCGCTCTCTCGGCGCACAGAGGCCCGTTTTATGAATGGACGAGAGAGAGAGAGAGAGAGAGAGAGAGAGTGGCTGCGTCTCGTCAGCCGCACTTGTCGCGCTTTTTTACGCCGACGCTTAACTTTTTTCGGGCCGCGTTCGGTGAATCACCAGCTGACGGCGGTAGAGAGAGAGGAGCGACTTCCGAGATGAATTTTTTATCCGGTTTAGTCGGATTTTGTGGATATGTTTGTTTTAGAGAATAAACTGCAAAGTGCGGCGTTCGATATTTCGTATGTTTATTAAATTTGTGTTTGACCGAGCGAATATTGGTTTAGGTTGTTTGGGCAAAACCGTATATAAAGCAAATGGAGCCCGGCATTTTATAGTCGGAATAATTTTCAGGATTTCGCTGAAAAATAAAAATTCGATAAAGAACGTCGGCATTCAATTTACACGAAGCTCCTTTTACAAGCAAAACTTCGATCTATGCATCGTCGCTCTTTCCTCTCGACTATCAAATATTTATACAGTTCAACGTGAAAATTAAATTTTTTTAAAAAATAAATAAAACTGCGGACTCGCGTTACTCTTCCGTCGCCTCGGAAAAACAGAATTTTCCTAGAAAAATGAAAACAAGCGGCTGGCATGCAGTAGTTGCGCGAGCGAAAAAACGGGTCAATGCTTAAAATCGCCTCGCCGAGAGAGAAAATATTCCATAACACCTCGCGCAACCTCACGAAAAAGGAGGGCAAACAAAAGGAAACTCGAGTTTTATCTAAATTGCCGTTACTGTTTAACTCGACCGGCGCACTCAAGGGACGCGACTCACTTCCCAGGCGGGCCCGATAAAATCGCGTCGCCGAGTCGCACGTCGATCGTAAAAACGCTCGCCAATTAAAAGCGCTTTTCCATCGGAGACACACGCAACCGGGGCGGCGGCCCTCTCCCCTCCCCTCCCCCCTTCGGCGCGAAGAGAAAAGAAGTCCGTAACGCGAGACGCGCCGAAGAAGTGGGCGGAGATGGAAATATCGTTGGCCGGCCGTGTCTTTTGTGAGAGAGCGAGGGGACAAAGAGGCCTCGTACGTATATATAATCCTCTGAATTTGTCTCCCGCGAAAAAGAGGTGCACTGGGTTAGGAGAGAGAGAGAGAGAGATCGCGCCCGAGATTGCCGCCTCTCTTTGTTGCATTGTTTCGCGCGCGCGCGCGGCTTTCGAAGGAACGAGATGCTGATATGGGTCGTTGTGTCATTCGCGACCGTAAAGACGGGGATACTCGTTTCGCGCGTCGCCGAGGCTGAGTTCTGCCACGAGGGCTCCTTCGGATTTTTGGGACATGGTAATTCGTGCACTTCGATTGATGGTTCGGTGTGTAAAACAGCTTGGTCTCGCAACCCGTTATTAATAGTTTACAAAAAGACTTTTTTAAAATTTAAAAAGCTTCGAGAGTTCTTTCGAAATTTCGAAACGTCTCTACTCTGCTTCAAAGTTTCATGGCTTCTTCCGCGCGGTTATCATCTCTTTTAAATCCTACTCTCAAGACACCTACTTGAGTCCCGGAGTTTCCACCTCGACTATTTTATCTCCTCGCTCCTCTCGGCGAACAATTCTCTTCCGGTACAAACATACATTTCTATTTGCCTTGAAATTCCTTTGCTCGCAGCTCGTTGCATTACCGAACCATTAAACGTTTCGTTCGTCGGTAAAGTTCAACGTTTTTTTCCGCAAATAAAGAATATTGTATGTACAACAATTTTTACATCCAATAAAGTGCCCTTCTATAAATTTCATTTATAGAGGCTGCAAAATTTCCCCGAGTTTTATCCCTGCGATTCTAAACGAGCCGCGCAAAATAAACCGAGGCTCCGATAGCGCGGAATAATTTTTATAACCTTCGTATATCAGATACAGACATAAAAAACCTCTCGCAGCCCCGACCAATCCCATCAATCCCGATATAGATTCCCCGGTCCAAAGGGGTGAACTTACCTAATGAAAAGTAGCCCCGTAAAAACAAAAATACTGTACGAACTTCCGGCGAGCAAAGTTTTTTAAGGCGCCCGCGGGAAGATTTACGTACGCCGAAACTTCCCTCTATATACCCGTTAAAAAACGCAAATTCAATTTCCCTCTCGCGCTTAATACGCCTCCCGTCTCCGATCAGAAGGAGAGGGTCACCGGGGAGAGAGCGAGGCGTGAATATTTTAACGCGGTACGACCCGAAGCTCGAGCAAATTGGGCTGGAGAAGGAGCAATAATAGAGAGAACCGGTGGAGCTTAACCTTGTACCCGCGCATGCTCATTAGCTAGCTGCCGGAAAAAAAAGAAGAGAGACGCGCACGGTGTGTCCTTTTCGGCTCTCTTCTGCGTCTCGATTGTGATTCAGTGCCTCTCTCGTGGATGCGCGGCCGCACGTGGAATGCGTGTGTAAAGAGACGCGCGTTTTGTGTAATGGAACGAAATTGTATATGCAGCCGCCGCCGCGACGGATGGCTGGTTTATACGTTAACGTGGAAATGCGCTGTTTTCTCGCCGGGAACGCGCGCCGGAGGGGGCCTTTTTGTGTCGGGTTTAGGTGGTGTTTGAATTAACTTACTGCCGCCGGCGAGAGAGGAATTCGAGGAGGAATGAAATAGATATTGGACGATCGTAAGATCGCGGAATGGGTATTGGCTTTGTGCGCGGGGATTATAATGAGAACGCGCGGCGGGTATTTTTCTCCGCTGCTCGTTTCGCGGAAGGGATCTCTTAATCAAGACGATATTGTCGTCAGAAATTCTTATGACTTATTTAACGCGTATGCATAATTCAAGAATACGATAATAAAAATTTCTTCTGAATAAATAAAAGATACTGCAGATAACCCATAAACTTCGGTGACGTTCAGCCACTTAAGCACATCTCTCGAACCGGCACCTTTTTCAACAGCCCTCCACAAGCCGCGGCAGCTGTCAAATCGGGCGCGAAAAAAAGAGCGCGCGCGCGCACAATGCTCTCACCGACTGGCAACTGTATATTATATATATCCTCTTTGCTCGGCATCAAAGGCAGTTCGCGCGCGACCGCAAACAATGGGAGGGGGAGAGGGCGAATTTTCGCCCACCGACTCTCGTGTCAGGTGCACGTCGCGCTAATCCGCAGCCTGACACTGACGAAATTACACGTCAAAAGGCGACGGAAACCCGGACGAACGTCCCTGGTACGATATGTGCTCGGTGGAGGAACGGGAGAGCTGCGTCGCGGACGATATCGAGAGAGGACACAGAGCGGGAAATTATTTCCCCGCGGCGCGCGCGGAGGGCTATTATTGACTGACGCGTTGATTCTCCAAGTTCGCCGGACGCGACGTGTGAAAGGACGTCGCGGAGGTATTAGCCGCGGCCGTTGTTTAGAGTGGAAAATTGGGATTTGCGATGCAGCGACAGGCGAGAGCTGCGCGCGCGGCTTTATATCGACTCTGGCTAATGATTGGCGAACGGTAAAGTTGCTGTTCTTTCGAAGGCTTCGGACGGCTTTCCGAATGATTATATGGAGTTCTTTCAGCGGCGCGATTGATTAATTCGCGCGCGTCGAAATGCTCTTGGGCAGCGAAGAATTTTTTAATTTGAAATTTTTCGTAAAAAGCTGCGTCGGCGTCGGCTTTTAACTGTAAATCCCGTTTAAGATACTAAATTGCTTATGTACATCGAGAGCTCTCTTATAAAGCGGGTTATGCGTTAGACATAATTCACGAGCGTCAGAGGCTTAATTAAGCCTTTCAATTGGGTTCATGAATAAAAGAAACAATTTTAATTATAATATTTAATGCTCCAACTCGATAATTAGAGTATATAGTCGGATAAATCAATTATCGGAGATAATACGCTTAGCTGTACAAAATACATTTACGCGGGAGCATATTTGGACAACTGTGACAATCCTAAAGGGGCCATTCCACTACCTGCATGAATCTTCAAAATAGACGATAAATCCATTGACTCATCTTAACTCTCCTCCCGAATCGAGACGCTCCAACTCGCTCGCGTCTCCAAATACCCGTAGCATAAATCCATAAAAAGCTCCTAAACTCGGCCTCAAACTCCCCGTAAATATAATCACCGGCGAATTGAATCCCCGGACGAAGGAAATTGAGCGCACCGCGCGCCCCCATGGAACTCGCGCTCGTTATAAGGGCGTCGAGGAATTCCGAGTCCCGGCGCGCTTTTTCACACACGCACGCGCACGCACAAAGTGGAACTTGCGAGAACGGAATTAACTCCAATTACGAAAGCGCGCCGCTCTCTCTCTCGGATTATACGAGCCTGTATCGTCTGCTCTCCGCGCTCTCCGCGAAAACGAGCTTGCGGATAGGGAGGAAGATACAGCTTATTTCGGTGGGAACCGAGCGATCTTTCCCAAGCTGCGTGTATATTTAATCGGTTCAATTAGTTCGTTTGCCCTTTTTTTTCAGGGGAATGTCTGTGTGCTGCGGAAGAGAGGTTTTTTTTAGCTTCCGCGTTGCTGCGCGTTGGGTTTTGCTTGTAATGAAAGCGCGAGGTTGTGGGGTATTTTTTGTAATTTTTCCATTAACTGCGGGATGGGAGAAAGTCTGATGGGTTATTTTTAGAAATTGTTAGATACGTATCACGTAAAGAGAGATGTTGAATAATAAAGTTTTATTTACAATTCTTTTATTTTTCTGTTTCAGGTAAGTGAATACGAAAGCTTGCTTCGCCCCGTTAATTCATTTTGCACAACGTTGTAGTAAGTATCTTCATTAACAATGATTTTTACGAAGCAAATAAACAACAGCCTCTTTCCCAATTTCTCTACGAAAGCACTAAATACACCCCGCGACAAGCCGGCATTTCATTTAACTACAGCCAACGCCGGAAAATCGGCGCCGTAACCAACAATCGCAGCCGAATCCGAACCCGTCCAATTTTTCTCGCCATCGGCTCCCGAATCTCGCCCGTCCATCCGATATGACCGCGACTGCACGCGCACACGCGCGCATATCTCTCGCCGGAGCGAAAGATTCGCGCGATCCGGAATAACTCCCGGACGCGCGCGCTCGAAACGCATATTCTCCCTTCCATTCCAGCGGCGGCGAGCAATACGTCCGGGGGGAGGCCGCGCGGCCCTCCGATAATCCGCGATGGATGCACTTCCCCCCCGCGGGCCGCTATCTGTTGCGCGCGGAATCCGCGAGAGAGAGAGAGAGCGATTTTATTCGGCCGCGGGCGAGGGCGTGCTCGGCGATGCTTATCGCGCTCTCTCGGCTTGTTTTTGATACGCAGCTGCGGAGATGGATCGTTTTGACGGTGGGGAGAGGGGGGATCGAGTGGATTTTTGCGAAAAAATCTTTCTCGAGTATCGCTTCTCGAAGGAGGTGTTGAAGCGGGGAGTTTAATTGAGTCGTGCATCTTCGGGACGGAGTTACCGTTAATCTCGGATCGAGGCATAAATTATTCTTCCATATATAAAACTCTTGCGCGCGTAAAGCAAGGCGGTCAACTGAAATAAAGTGTGTCAGCCTGCATTATCCAATTCTCGTTTCTCTTCTAGTTTATTTTAAAAGTCATGAATAATCCGATGAGAGGAGCGAAAATAGTAGGTCGTCTGCCGCGTCCGCGAAAGCATTAATACAAAAATTTCCTGATTAAAAAAAACGGCATTATTCCAATTTTGTAGTATCTATTATAATCAAAACTTAATTCGTCCCAATTCGGTTGGAAAAGCTAAAAACAATTCTTCGGAGAGACCGTTTTCAATTAGAAGAGTTTTTCCTTCCCCAAAAGGGATAAAGCCATCTATTCGGTAAAAAAGGGGACGGGGCAAAAATGCCCCGTCTCTCGGCAACAAGAAATTATAAATAAAGATCAAATTGGATTTTATTACGGACAGAGGATAGGTAGAGAGCAATGACTATGATCCTCGTTCCCAATCCCATCTGGCGAGCTTCTTTCGCCTCCTCTCTTCCTTTGCTATCCGCCTCTCTCCTTCTTGGGTCAGTGCACGTACGAACAGTCACGCTCTGCCCTTTTCCCCGTGGATATACAGCCGCGAGTCTCTCTCGCGGCAGGTATAATTATTAGCGATTTTTCCGCTCTCCGGGGCGCTTCTCTCTTTCTCTCTCTCGCTTTTATACGAAGAGGTATTTTCGGAATCGAAACGGGGATATCGCACGCTATTTTAGCCGGTAATTTAATGCTAAAGCCGAGGCTTTATTGGCACCGCTCTCGGGAGAGCGATATTTTATAGGGCCTAGTCGGGATTAACAATTTTCCTAGCCCCGAGGATCGCCGCGCGCACTTTGCCTCTCTCTCTCCTGTAATTCAATCGCGTAAAATATTTGTTTACCGCTCCCGCAGGTATTTATCGCCTCGCATGCCATTATATTAGCGAAAACGTTTTGAAATCCGAGTTCAGTTTTTTTTTTCTCCGTAACCTTAATACCGGAATTTATCCAAACGAGATATTCATTACCGCCGGCAGGGGCGCGCGCGACCCTCGTCAGCGTAAAGTACGTGTGAATTTTTTCGTAATCACTTTTGTTGCCTCGTCTACACGGGTGAATTTAAAATCCAGGATAATTCTATTTGCCCCTGTAATGGCGCCCGGCTTACCATCCGCGGGGGTTAAAATTTCAAAGGTTACGCTTCCCGGAGGCTTTTCCGCGGAATTCAATCCCCCTTGATAAAATCACGCCCGCGGGATTTAAAGCGAAGGATATAATATAAGCTTCCGCGCGGAAATAAAAAGTTGATATACAACGAAGAAAATCTCGCAAAAGTCGGCGTCGCATATCCCAAAATTCTTTGGACACCGATATTCCGCCGATCTTCAGGCGGCATTCCGGTGATTCCTCGGCGAGCCTCGGCGCATAATAATCACTATTGGCTCCGTTTGTAAAAAGAGCGACATCGAACGCCGCAACGGTAAATCCCCCCGCGCGCGCGAAAAAAGAGTCTCATCAAAACAGAGAAAGAGAGAGAGCCGCGGAGTTGAAAGAGAGCTGCACTGCAACCTACACTCGCGCGTACACGCACGCACAGAGACGAGACCGAGCGAGTTAATGTCGCGGACGTGTGCGCACGCAGTTTCGCAAAGGGAGGCGCAACCGAGTGTGTAATCGCGCACCTCCGAACTCGAGCGAGGCGAGTCGAGTCCTTTATTATTTATTCCGCGCGCATGTCTGTACGCGTGTGTACGGTGCAGGTCTGCTCGCCTTCTCGATTCGCTAAATGAAATAAGAAACGACTCGATGCCGGGGCATTGTTTCAGTGCCGGTGAGTCGCGCTTTTGCACGCGGGCTGTTAGGTGCCGTTTGCGCGTCTATACTCTGTTTTTCCGTTAGGGAAAAGAACGATTTTTTAACTAGGAATTTAGCTGGAAACTCGAGGGAGTTTCTCGTTGACCGTCGTAAACCGTGACCTTATTTACTATAAAAATTTTTAGAACATAATAAAATGCTTTAATCCGCGAGGAATCTATAAAAATTGCAGTTTTATTCGCGAGATAAAGTTTTTAACGATAGCGAGCAACTTCCTCCTCTTAGTGTCTGGCATCGATAAGATTCTCCCCGAGCTCTCCGCGCCGTAAAAATTTTTTTCTTATACATTTTTCATTAAAAAAAAAAACTTGTCAGAATCAACGTTAAATTAGTTCTGGGCGTGACGTTTTAAAATTAGCATTTATACTCCTCCGTTTCCGGAAACAAACGCGTAAAACGGTATGGCCAAGGAAATTTTGCAGGCTTCCTCCTTCCTGTCCTCCTCGCGTAATATTAAAATGAGTTTACCTCAAGTGGAAAATGAGGGGGCCGTCCGAAATTATTACACATTGTACGCGTAATGCTTGTCATTTGATTTTTTTTTGCCGAGGTCTTCGAACCCGACTCTGACGGCGAATCGTAAACATCGAGGCGAACGGTGTTCCAACATGCAAAGGGATATTTTCTATTTTTGTAAAATATAATTTGATACTCTTATTACAACTGAGAAATGGAAAAGAATGTCATAATAACCGCTCGTTAAATATCTCGATTAATATAATTTTCCAAAAGAATGCAATTATCAGATTGAAAAAAGAAAAGGAGAAGCCTCATTACAAGAAAGTCTATTTCGCAGCTATACAGTACAGTATAAATATCTACATGAATTTTCCTTCTTTATAAACCTGCTCGACGAGCGCACAATTAGCCTCTCCGCCGATTCCAACATCAATAAACGCAAACAAGGTAGCCGCTCTTCCACATTTCCATATCCGCTAGGCGCTGAAAGAAGCCAAGAGAGCCGGGCATAATAGCAATAATAACAACGCCGCCGCTCGCAGCCGAGGCTCCGGATTCGTATATCGAGCCTGGAATTCCAGTCCGACTTTATTACAAAGCGTATCCCTCTCCCAGGCGAAAAGAAAAAAAAAACGACACGCCGCTGCCTCTCTCCCGCAAAAATCGAAAGTTACGACAGAGGAGGAGGAACGTCTCAATCGGGCGAGATTCACGAAACGATACGTGTATGTACACTCTCGGGGCGCGCCTTCTTTTCCGGCTCACCGGCTTACGTAACTCTCTCTCGTATTCTGCCGCGCGCGCTGCGCCCGCGTCTGAGAAAAGCCGTTCGTAATTTTGCGAGTAACGAGCTCACGATCGCGGGTGGCGCGGGCAAAGATATTCCCCCAGATAAAAGCCGCGGAGAAAGGGATATGTCCTGCGAGATTTCGCGGAGAGAGAGAGAGAGGAAAGTCCGCCGTCGCCTGCTTGTCGGTGCACCTTTTCGTGATGTATTATATGCGGCAGGGAGCGGAGTCGCGGGTTTTGGTAGCCGGGAAAAGCTTTATTGCCGGCTGGGAAGTTCGTTTGGGCCTATTGGGCTTTATTGGACGATAATTGACTGTAGATCTGTCGAGATTGGGAGATCCGCTTGAATTACGTTCGATTGTAAATCTGCAACGAAAGCATTTTTCAGCCCGGAATTATTGCGGACCGCTTTTTAATAAACGTCGTAACTTTTTGCAGTTGCTTTATTATAAAGCGCATGGAAAGATCATTGAAAGTTGACTGAATTAACGGCGATCGACGGCGCAGATCATTAATAATAAAAATGAAAGTTTTTACGGCGAATGGAATATCGGCAAAAGTTATTTCCCACGAAATTAAAGCCGAGGAAGGAACTGCGGAAAAGTAAAAAGGTCTGTGCAAAAATCAGTTCTTGAATATTCTCTGGCGCTTGATTCCTTTCTTAATTAAAATCCTTTTGAAATATAAAAATTAAATTTCTTAAATGAGAATTCTAATTATATGCATTATGAATAACGTAAGTATCGTTGTCAAAACTTTAGAGCAGCTTCATTAGTATCAAACTGGCTAATTAAATTATGTACATTTATCTCACGACAAAGTCATTTTATAATTACGAAGGGATATTACCGCACATTAATTATGATTCTTATGTCTATAAATTTTCTTAAGCACTTAATGCAAAAGGCCGCGTGTTGTAGCATATTTTCACATTATTGTAAAGTGCATAAATATTTGTCGAGATTTTAAACAAGAATCTAAAGCCCGGTATTTTATTATAAACCAACTATAACGCGATAATTATTTTAAACGCCAGATTTATTAAATTTGTTTTCCTTGTCACGTAATTAATAGTGCATTTCATAACGGCTCGCGGCGTAACTCATCGATTAAGCTTTTCCCGTAAAAAAATCCATTTTGCGAATTAAAAATTCCGTCTCTCCACTTTCTCACAGCCATTATACAAAAACCATAATCCGCAAAAACCTGTCCGGAAAATCCCCCAAAGTACACAAAACCCACTGCCTCCTTAAGAAGCGTACATAATCCTACTTAACGATCACCGCTCGACGTCGAATATCTCTCAATTTCCGTCCGGTCAATTATCATACGCCACAAATCCGTCCGCAAACGCCAAACGAGCGCATAATCGGCTCTCTAAACAGCCTCCCGAAAATGGACCTCGAAAGCCGTCGCAACAATGACAACGACGCCGCGACGTCATCAATCACCGATCGACCATTAACGACGCCGGAAATGCCGCGCGCGCGCGTTTCACACGGAGGCGTGGTCCCTTCGGCTCCAACGGCCGTCCGGAGGAGCGTGACCCGCTTCTTCCGGTCGCCGAAAAATTCGCCGCTTCCCCGAGCGCGAAATCGCCGCGCCGAGGAGCGCGAAGGAGCGGGTTTCGCGCGCACAAAGGACCGACTCTCTGGGCCATTGTGCCGATCGGCACCTGCGCGAGTTCTCACACACGGAGAGCTGCTACAAACTCGAGAAGGATTTCGTGCACGCGAGAACCGCCGGAGGAGATGTGTGTGCGCCAGACGTTTTACCTGTTTGCCGGGGAGGTTTTCGCAGACCGTTTTTGCCATTAGCCTCACGAGTGCTTTGGTGCCGGACGCGTAAGTGGACTGTGAATTACGCGGGGCGGAGAGGCGTATTGTGCTTCTCCGCGCTGAAAATGTCGTGTAAATATAAGCTGCGGAACGAGGCGAGGATCGAATCCCAACATTCGACTCGAAATTCTATTTCGAGATTTTTCCAGAGAATGAAGACGTTTCGCTTTGCAAGAAAAAAACGGAAGCGCAAGAAAAAGCGCTTCGGAGACTTAAAAAACGATTAACTTATTATAGCCCGCTAACGCGTAAGCTCCGGCATTAGGCCCTCGCAATTCGTTCGCGTCTCGCTACACTTTTCTTTCAGCGACGCCCGGCTCTCTTAAAATAATAGACGGCAATTTGCCCCCGCAAATGGCTTTCGAGAAAATGATCAGCCGGGCGGCTCGCGCAAATTACAATTTTTTTTTCTCTCTCTCTCTCTCCCCCCACAGCAAGTCAAAACGGCGAAAAAAGAGTCTCTCCCCGCTCGGCGAAACGATAATGTATTCCGAAAAAGTGTGGCGCCAAGTGCCGAGAGAGACAAAAATTGACTCTTATTAATAGCTCGAACGTCGATGCTTTTGATTTTGCTGGCGGACGGAATTCCGAATGCGGAGACGATAAAAAGGTGATGGAAGCGGAATTGTATTTTAGACTCGTCGGTATGTACATTGGCGGTTATTTGATTTACTTCGAGGAAATGCAGATCGACATTTTTTCCAGGAGAGTGTGCCTTTTCGGAGAGTTTTCATTTTCACTGCAATGTATAATATTTTTAGCGAGTAAAAAATTTTTAATAAATACCGAAAAAAAACAGTTTTACGTAATATATAATATTAAATCGTGCTTTTTGACGAAAGTAAATTTAAATTAATGATGATAAAAAATTTCTGGAGTTAAAAATATTTTTTATTCGTTATAATTACAAATATAAAATATGCATTCCATGGTCGTTATTTTATAAAAAAGTTTATTGCAAGAAATTTTGTACCTTTGAAAGTGAAAGATATTTTATTGCCCCTTTAGCGAGCCTATTATCCCGTAGATTGCTCGTTATTAATTTCCTTCGCTATCCTCTGACCCCTCGATTATTATAAGGTCACTTTGAATACTATTCGATTTCATGTGAAAATTTTCCCCCGAATGTAAATGAGTCAATTTGTCCTATTTATGTAAACACAATTTTGAAAAATAGCAAGTTATTTCTGATATTTTTCGAAAAATCAATTGCCTTCCACAGTATTTATTCTTCCTTTGCTCATAAAAAATTAGTCGAGTTACCAAAAAAAAAAAAGTTAATCGCAAAATTTAAAAGAAAAATCGTCAAAATACACCGCAACTAAAAATGTCACCAGTTGCCGCGAAAGGCTTACTCTCCCACAGACTGCCAGATTCAATTGCAATCATTCAGATTTCCAGTATCAAGGGCATCCGGCCCCGAACCCTTAACTCTCCAAGCGAATGACCCCATCAATAAAAACCTCTCTCCGCTCCGCGACACCTCGACCGAAGATGACAGTTTTTCCGCTCGCGCAACTGTCACGAGAGCGTTTTGGAGAAAAAAAAATTCTGACTTTTTTTCTCTCTCATGCCGCGCGCATACGGAGAGTGTCTCTCTCTCTCACCCTTGGGCGGACCGTGAGCCAATATATATTTTTTCCTCTGGGTTTTCTGTATGAAACGTAGTCCCCCCCCCCCTCCCCTCGTGGGGTAAAGAGCTTCCCCATTTTTTTTTCGCCGTTTCCAGGTTTACGCGCAGGCACCATTACGAGCCAATTCATTTTTCTCGACGGGGCTGCGCGCGCGAGAGAGCGTCGATTTATGTAACAATTTCGTGTGTGTGTGCCGCTGAGTTATCGCGCACTGTTTTAAACCGTTCGGTAAGGTCTTTTGTTGCCGCGATCGGAACGGTTTTAAAATGGAAATTTATGTGGCTATTCTCTAGTAGCCGTAAATACTGCCCCTTTTATGTCGTGGATTATATAAATTTAATAGGTTAAGCATTCCAAAATCTTTGCATATTTACGGAGAAAAAGCCGTTCCCTCTCTCGAACCGAATTTTATTTACAATATTCAAAAGATTTTTTGAAATTCGTAAATGCGTCTTTAAAATATTCCGGCAATCTGGACCAGAACATCTTTAGACGTCAACTGCAGGTATATTAGTCCGGCCTCCGGAATTCTGTGGATGTCAAATGCCCAGACTCCGGCCCAGACGGCGGTGCATTATACGCGAAAGCGTAGCAAAATGCTCCAAAAAGACGTGAGCCGCGTCCTTGCAAGGTGCTGAAACGGAACCGAGACAGATACGTCATTTCTCAAGCATTATGTCTGCATTTTAACCGAAGACATTTGCCACTCGATCCTATCTTTCGTTTCTAAAGTTATTCGAGTGGACCTTTCAGGTGGAGTACAATGGCTTCAAGACAAGAGACAGATTGCCGGTTCGATCTCTTTGCCAACGAAATAAAATATTTAAATAATATTATAGTGTATTTAAAAAATGCTATTACTACACGGAGAGAAATTTTTTAGAAAAATTACTATACTCGTCAGTAACTCGAGGACAGACTTTGAGTTAGGGTGAAAA
>JAWWEO010004749.1:0-44683 GCA_035582975.1 Ormyrus labotus
AAAAATCGTTACATTAAAGTTAGTTAACTAGGAAGTAAAAATACCTATTTTATACGTAAAATTTTTGAAAATACCTTGTAAATAGATATTTAATGTTTTCCATCTCTACCAGGGTAATCGAAGTAGACTACTATAATATTTCGCTACTATAATAAACCGACGAAAAGAAAAGAATATATATCCCATAGCGGATTCCCAATATCCACATTATTCCTTAGATTTAACGCGCACGAATATCCTAATTTGTATTAATCTGTTGAACCAATAAAGTCTGCCCACCCCGATAAATCAATGAAATTAAACCGCTATTTAATTAAAACAGCAGGCAGTCGAACATTAGCGCAATTCCCATCTAAATTTGCTTCTCCCTCAGGAATGTTTTCAAAGCTAACAGTTTGATAGGAGAATGCGAGTGTCCGCGGCTTACCGAATGGCATCGATCATCTGCAGGCCCATGTTGACGCAATTGTAAGCGTGATTAGGTCGCGACACCGGCAGTCCCGAGACGCAGTAGTAGCAGTCACCCAGGATCTTTATTCTCATGCATTGGTTGTCCTGCAAGCAACAATTGTTTTAAGGAATTTCAACTTGGATTTTAATGTTAATTGTAAATTCCTATCTGTTTTACGTAGAGGGCAAATTTATTTTTCAGAATTTTCCTGCGGGGAGTAAATTTTTATTTTATACTTTTTATGAGAAAATGTTAAGAGATACTTTTTGTAGATTTATTTATAGCGAACAGAATGAAAATTTTTTGAGATATTTATTTAGAATCTTTACTGATTGGAAATTTAAAGTACATTTGAGAAAAGCACAAATCCAACCTAGGTATAAAGTCTGGAGACTTTTATTCAAAACGGGTGACCAGACTGTTTTTTCTTTAAAAATAAATGAAAATTTGTGCGGGGCTTTTCTTACTGAGTGATTTTACGATTGCACAGCAATTCCACTGCTTTTCATTTGCGCGGCCTATATTTCTCTAGATTTCCTCCCCGGAGAATTCGCTTTCAATTCTTTTAAGGAAAAAAAATCGCGTTCATTAAAATGGCACTAAGATTTACGAATATAACGAGTTCAGAAGGAACAAATAGGAAAAAGCTGAATTGCTTATTTGCTTAATTCATTTGGTAAAAGCATGCTAATATTGTGAAGGAAGCAGCTCCAACCATCCGAAAATCACGCCAGTCCCTCAAAATCCAAAGAGCCGACGTAAGCTCGCCGTGGAAAGGCCGCCGTTATTATTATCGACAGCGTAGTGCCAGGCAGGCGTTCGCTGTCAAGTCGTCCATTGTTTATCCATTTCTGCCGGTCGTCGAGGCTCAGGTGGTGGTATGTACGCCGTGCATTAGCTGCCTCATCGATTGCGCGCGAGGACCTGCACTAAGGCACGCATGCAAGCAGCCCTAATGCTTTCGATGTATGCAGGGGAAGCTGGGAGCCCGCTATTTCGGTACGGTTTCTTTCGAGTAAGCTTTGCCTTTGGGAGCTTTAAGTCTGACGCGTATTAGTTAAGATATTAAAATAAACTTTGATTTTTTAATAATAGTCGCGATCAAATAAATGGAAGGCCACTGCTGCGTGCATTATTGATCTCGAATTAAACTCGGATTGCCAGACGATTATTGAAACAGCGGTTTTACCTTCTTTAATGCAGTGGATCGACTCTATTATCAAGTTTATTATTAAGGCATCGATATTATTACTAACTTTTCGCGAATTTATTCTCAAGTAAATTAAGGTTACGCTTATTAATGCATGTTTAGGATTTTATTATACTGTATAAAGAAAATGTGTTGTTCAAGAGATAAGATGAGTCGATTCTGAATTATTTAACGATTCAAATTAGATAAAAATTAGCCAGTTGTATATCTTTGTTGAAATCGTTCATGGAAAAAGCTAAATTAATAAAAGTAAACGATAAGACCGCTGCAATCGCCGAAAACACAAATCTTCGGCAAAAAGCAATCAGCATTAAAAGCCTTAATCGGCTCTCCTCCATCTGCCGCCACGACTTCCTCAGCCTCGGGCCATACGTGTCTGGGTAAGCGGCGGCTGCATTTATATCATTAACCCGCCGCGTGTCGTAAATTCCGTTGTAAAATCCAACGGCGAGCGATGCGCACACGCGTTTCCTTCCAGTGTACTATGCATATTATAGCTGACTGGCGGCTTTGGAGGTGCGTTTGCGGTGAGAGGAGCCTATTGAACCAGATGCGGAAAGTATTTATTTCACTGTGTAATTTGAAATTTAGCACAAGTCGAGTTTATATTAAAAATAAATTAATTTCTGCTTTGAAATTTGAAAAGATATATTTTAAATTAAGCTTCAAATTTTATTGATGGAACAGATGTGTAACAGATTTTATGCAAATTTTATTATTCGAAGCTTGGAAGTAACAAAATTCTGTAATTAGAAAGGGGACTAAAAGTTTTAATCAGTTTTCATCAGCACACTCCAGAGCCTGTTGTATTACTTTATTGATGTATGAAAATTGAGACCGTAAAGGGATCTAAAAGGGATAAGCCGTATAGAAGCTATCTAGCTCCCATAATATTAAAACATCCAATTTCAAAATGGAATAGCTCCTCATAAAACTAGCATTTCATTTAGAAAAAAGCCCTTACCTTCGGCACTCAAATGTAAAGTCGCATTTTACAAGTACTAATTCAATCCCGCAGGAAAAATCCCCCAGAACAGCGAAGAGAAGCGTAGCTCTCGAGTTAAAAATCATCTATTACCTATCGAAAACGCACTTTCCAACGCGACCTTCCATTTACTCCACGTGAATTAATATAGGGGCTCGCAGTTTTACACCGACAGCGCGGATTATAATTGAAAGTTTTTATACGACTCGAGGAGATTTTTTTCACCGGTGGCATTGTGCGTGGAAGTGATATACGCTTTACAGACCCTGCCAGAGGAAGATAGGATAGGAGGAGGTAATTGGCGAGTGGATTTTTCGGTATTGAAAGGAGAGCTGCTTGTCTTATGAGGACTTGATGATTGGAAAAGGCGCTTTTGGATTGAATTTTATTTTAAGAGAGTGATTTCAGTCAGCTTTTGTAAGATTGATGTGTAATTTTTAAACTCTTGGAAAAGCAATAAAGTCTTGTAGACAATTGAATTTAAATCAAAGTAACTAATAAGAAAATAGTTATTATCAAAATCGTTAGACAATAGTAGTATAAAAACCGTTTAATAAAAATTTTAAAGATATTTCTTCAGAAATAGAATAAATCCCCAGGAATATTTGTAAAAAAAAAATATTTTGAATGAATATCTTAATAAAATAAACTACTTTATGTACAATTTTTTTGTATTTTAATAGAAAATTTAATTACAAAAAATAATTAATTGATGTCAATGTTCTCATCGTTTGTTTTTAGAACCCCTATCTTTAGAGTTTAATAGGAGTATTAATTGTACATTGTGCAACAAGGGGAGAAAATGAGCTATTTCTAGACTTCGGCGCCCTCGACTCTGACTCGTGCTGAATACCTCACCCGAGTCTGAAAGAGCTTTTCTCCCCGTGTTACACACCGTGTTTTTGTCAACGAGGGCATGGAAGGCCCACATTTCGTGTTAGAAAGTTGGGTAGATGATCGTGCATTTCAAATCGTGCACAGAAATAGTAAAAAATAGTTTAAAACAGAGAAAAAAAAATTTTTTAAAAAAATGTTTTTGAAAAATTTTAAAAATTAAAAAAAGTAACTTTTTAGTCCGGTAAACCCTGCCGGAGGCGGGGAAAATAACATTTTTCCGCGCTCGGATAAACAATTTTGTCAAACATTTGAAATGCTCGATTTTCTACGCTACTTTCTAGCCCGAAATGAGGGCCATTTCATGCCTGAGTACAGAAAAAATTATTTATAACTCGTACACTTCAATAAAATTTCTGATTAATGTAGTAAAGTTTAAGCAAGTTTAAACATAAAGTCTTCCCAGGTTACAAAGTTAAAAGTAAAAAGTTTAGAAAAATTAGTTGTAAGAATGATTAGTGAAAAAAGTTTGACCCCGAGGATGCATTTCACCCACATGAGCACCAGTTCTTGCAACTTTTTCAAAAGAGTATATCCGTCTCTGCAGCAAAAATGTAGTAAAGTGAGGCGATGATGCTCCTTCTGTTTTATTTCAGACTTTGTATTTTCATCTATCTCAGTAATTATGAAAGGAAATGTGTATTTTTCTCATTTTAAGACATTTTCGTATAATTCTTCGAGCTTATCATCTGCTTACCGTCAGTTGCGCACTTCATCTTATAACGTACAACTTATCTAATAATGTCTAATAAATTGTTTAAAACCTAATTAATTTATACTCATTTATTTTTCTTTCTTCTTGAATAGATACTTGATATTATAAATTTTGCTTTGCAAAATTGGGAAAATCTTTAATAAAACTGTACATGCTTTAAAACATTATACGATAGTAGACTTCTTACTTCTGAATTTATATCCTATTATCTTTTAACAAACGCGAACTCGTCATTTAAAAAATAGGTTAATAACCAGCTGTTCTCGGTTAAATTAATAAATTTTATAGCAGAAAAAGCCAATCCTATTAGATCTAACTTGAGTTTACGTTTCTTTTCTTTAAAATAAAAACGTTAAATAAAATAGAATAGTTTATTGTCCCCGAATAAAAGAAGGAAAATAGAACCAATTCTAACAAGTCGCCAATAAACCCATAAAATATACTACAAAATTCTCCACCAGTATGGTGAACGTTTAGCCTCTCAATTGCGCATTTCAACGTAATTAGGCGCGAACCAGCAGAATATTTCCTTCAGTGCGGTGAAATCGAGTTCGTAAATCATTTTAAAAATCCAAATTCCATTATCCACGCCCCTCCGCGAGTACAAGTACGAATGAAATAAATTCCAATAACCCGGCAGATGGCAAGAAGCCGCCGAGGAATCTTATTTCGCGAGTCGCAATTTTTCTTGAAAAAAAAAGGCGAGCGGAAGAGAAAGACGCATCAGGGGAATTCGTTTCGAATCGAACTATACAGCTCGCGAGAGCAGCTGTTGAAAGGTTAGATTTCGACGTTGCACTTCAGCCTCGGTTTTATTTTTGGCGCTCGAGGGATTCTTGCTGTTCTGATGTTCTACGATAGTTTCTTGTGATCAAACGTAACGATTCTTTTCCTGAACGGATTTTAATTGGTAAGTATATATATATATATATATATATGTCTTATGTTTTTATTAAAATAAATTTATGACTAAAACTGGCAGTGTGTATTAGAAAAGGCGTTTAAAACTATTTATTTTATTAAGATAATATTAGTTAATTGATTAGATAGTTCAAGTATTAAGCAGTGTATGAAGGACGTATGTTCGACAACTCAGAGTGCTCACTTTGAATTTTCGCTTACAAGAAATGGTAACTCTAAATTGAATTATCTTACTTAAATGAGAGAGCATCGGGTTTGAGAGCCAAATAAATTTTGAAATTTCCGCCTCAACGGGAATTGAGGAAGTGCAAGTATAAATTGCTCGTAGATCACAGGAAACTCGATCAAACATATTGTATGTTCTCCTGTTCACAATCCTCGCTCGTAACGCTGAGTTTTCAATGACCATTTAAACAATTTAAACAATAACTCTTCTCTCCTGCAATCCATTAATATGGAATCCATTAAAATTTTTAATAAAAACTTTTACTCGTCTACCCAGTACGGTACCTATTCGTATAATAAATCATTTACAAGATTTTAATTTAAACATTTTTTTTAGATTTTACTAAAGTATCGATTTCAATTCGTATAATAAATCATTTACAAGATTTTAATTTAAACATTTTTTTTAGATTTTACTAAAGTATCGATTTCAATTTCAAAATTGCTCCATCGTAAGATTAGACTACTGAGTCGTTGTAGTAAATTTTCAAAAGTATTCAAGAGTCGAAAGAATATTTGGAATTCACCCCGATCTCAGAATCTTTCGAGAACTGCGATATTCTGATGATTCTACTGCTTTAATATAATTGCGATTAGACGATGAATGAGGATTTATAGATGAAAAAATTTTTTATTGAGGCAAATACATTTCCATTCTCCTTATTCACTTTAAAGTTTAAAGTTATATAAAATATACACAAAATCCTTTATAAAGCTTTATCAATAGGCCGATAAAATTATAAGGTTATTTGATGGTTAGAAAATCAATATTCGTCAATAAGGCTTTCTTAATAATATATTATATGATCAGAGATATTTTCTAAATTAACAATAATAATGAGAACCATGTGACTTGCAATTGAAAGCATTAATATAGTTGTCGTTTTTAAATAAAATAGTATATTACATACCCCATAGGCCAGTAAAATAAGAAATGCCTCAGATCACCCGTAATTTATTGTCGGCCGAGGCGAAGCCGAGGTACTGCAGCAGTTTGGCAATAATTAAAGTATAAATACCATACAGTTTCATTTTACTTTATTGCATGCTTGAAGAGAACACAATATTTATTTCCAGTTTATTAAGACAAAACGTCAAAATTAATTAGCTTATCGAATTTCTGGTTGAAGGTTCGTCAAAGGAAACATTTCAATGAATAAAATCTCAATAATGAGGAAAAAGTAGCGATTTTTTTGAAAACACGAAAAAAGCAATTAAAGCTATCATTAAATATTTGACGTTATTCATTTTTCATGTATCCGCGACGTTTTACGAGATTTTAATCAATTGTATTTGATGATGTAAAATTAAAAAAAAAATTTATTGAAGCACTATTTTGAACTGGTAAATGCTTTCAGTTTGTTTCTAGAAGCCGAGCTTCTGTAACAAAGTCGCACTGCTACACCGCCTCCGTCAATTCGCTCCGAGGCTATCGATATAGAACGCAAAGTTAAAAGTTATCGAAGGAGAAGGCTCCAAGCGAAGTGCGGTAGAATGATATGCCACGCTTCATCGATTCGTTAGAGTTAGAACATGTTGACGCGTTTAATTTGATCATAGGAAGAGTCTCAATTGCTCCGCGAATTCATTCGAAGACTGTTTATCTCATTAAGGGGATTAGATGAGGACTGAGTTTATTTAGCGGACGCGGCTGCCATTTGTAATTCGCGATCAGAAGTTAATAGAATTTATAATTATAAACTAGACTGTCCGGATTAATTGCTGTTTGGAGAAATGAAGATTTTCGCAAGGATCGCTAAAATTCGTGAAATTTATGATCCCCTTAAAGTGATTCTTGCAATATGTACAGTTAATTGAAACAATTTAATTACCTCGGGTATACTAATAACTTTTGATTTACTAAACTTTGATAAGTTATACTTTGACTTTGCTAAGTATAAGCAATCTTTCTAATATTAATTTCTAACTTTAGACTGATGATTTTGATTTTTGAAAATTTTTGACGATTAAAAACATAGAAGCTAAAGCACTATCTCGCTACGATTACTTTTGTAAATCTTCACATAATTGCCATGAAAGCGAAAAGTTATAAAGTTGTAATTTTAAATTCCTAGAAAATTTATAGGCTAATAAAAACCGCATTAACGATGATTCATAATAAAATTAGTACATTGAACGTCGCCCTTACGAATCAGGTTTTAACTTTCTAAAATTATTATTAATTGTCGAACTTTAAATTAATGAAAAGCTATAATTTTAAATTCCTGGAAGATTTCAAACATAATAAAAACAGATTAACGACGATAATTCATAACTATTACAAACCAAGTTTTTAATTTCTTTAAATTGACTGAAGATCATCATTATCTTACCTTAAGGTAGTTGTATACCAAGATATACAAGTTTTAAAAAAAATTCTCAGCAGACTTAGCTATCATTTGATTACGTAAGTAATGATATACATATGTTATAAAGTTAACTTTAATGAACTGAAAAAAAAAGTAAGAAGTCAAATTTGTTATTATAAATAAAGATATGATTCGTCAAAAAAAGCTTATGAAAAAAAGCTTGAAATAATTAATTTGCAAGGAATGAAAGTCAATTGTTTATGTCCAAGTAGACAAGAGCTTATAAACAATTGTAGTTTGCTTTTTGAAAATTAATTATTTCAAATTTTTTTTATGGTGAATCTCTAGATAATTGTTTAACGAGTAAAATGAGCTCTTTTACGTCGAAATAAATTAAAAAATAATAAAAATTCATTACTTTGAACAACTGTTTTTTGGTGAGTCATATCTTTATTGACAATATCAAATTTTGAACCTTATAACATACATCATCACTTTTGTAATCAGACGATAATTAAGTATGCTAAGTTAATTTAGATGGCATTTCCACTGTAACTGGTAATAAAAATATAATAAACATAAACATTAATGTTTCTTCTCCAATTGCTTTTGTTGCGTATGCGCTTGTTTAACTTAGCTGTACAAACAGCCGATGTCGCTTTAACCATACACGTAACTTTTTGAAAGTGTTTTTTTTTTGTTTTTTTTTTTTAACTGCTCGAAACTGCCTAGGGTAAGAATTACAAGAAATAAAAGAAAAGGGCAATTTATAACAACCAAAGTAGTTACCTCTCGAGAAAAATTTCTTCAAGCCGCTGTTACAGGAAGAGCAGAGAAATCCAAAAAGGGATAATTTCATCTTTAAACTTTAAATAGTATAAAGTCAGTAATGCATAAAATGCATTTTTTTAAATTAAAATAATCTGTTCATCAGTGACATGATTTTGGCTGCATAATATGCATATTTTCTTCCTACAGTTTGCTGAAAGTTTCCCTCGCTTGGTTCCACAATCATTAGGAAGATGAATTATGGATTTAAAGGCCGAATTGTTTTGTAAAGTCTGCAATCTACCCTTGCAATTAAAAGATAGAAGTAGGGAGTAGAGACTGCGTTTGGCGAGTGTCTCCATTGTGCAAAATAGACTGTTTAGAACATGTGAAGTTAATTCAAGATCAGCTCTTGGTAAGTACTCATAATCACCAACTGATTCAAATGTATTAATATAAATAAAAATGAATGACTTTCAAGAAGAAAGACAGTCATTAGTCTCCTCTAAATTATTGCCGTAATCATGTTTAAAACTTTAAAAGCTGAATTTTCATTTATAGAAATTTAGTTATAGTGCATAAAATAGTATTATAAAGCAATTTATGTCTGCATTGATATTTCAATTCTGTAATTGCAGTAACTTTTTGTCACTTTTGTTCACACAGACTTGCAACGCTCCGGCGTTTGAATATCGCGCATTCATGTTAGCTGCGGGGTGGTCGAGTAACCATTACCACCCTTTTTCGAGAGCGAGGGCTTTGAGAGTTCCCGGTTATTATAACAATTTCCATGCAAAATATCCCTGGGGAATGCTTAAAAAAAAACACAAAACAGACTGTTAACTAACCTGTGCAATTTGATCGAATCTTCCAAATAATTCATTGAGCGTCTTAACGAGGTCCGATGCAGACAGCTGCTCTGACAGAGGCGTGAAGTTGACAATGTCGGCGTACAGAATGCTGAAACAAGAACAAACAACATTTTCATCGCTTTTTTGCATAGATTTATAGCTTTATTTCAGTTTCAATCTTCTTTTCTTTTATGCTCATTTTATGCTCTGTCGAAGAATTATGGAATATTGCTGCGATATTAAAGTTCTGTTGCTTTAGAAAAAATTAATTTTTAAGAAGGTTTCAAACTGTCAGCAGTCTTTCTAATGTTTTTATATATAAATCTTAGTTTAAATTTTACTTAAATTAAACATATACTTTTTTTAATTAATTCAATAAAATTTGAGTATATACAGTTAGCAAACGATTCAAGCTTGAAAAAGCTTTAAAAAATTTGAAGCTTGAAACTTGAGCGCTGTACGCAATTACAAGCATTTGTACAGCGTGCTTTGACTCTAAATGATCGATAAGGAATTTCGTGCTATACGTTGCTAATACTTTTACTTGTTGATTTTTGATAAAAATAATGCCGCAGTCTTAGAACTTTTTTAGATAGCAGGAACTTACACAGATCGTCAGCGCTTGATGGAAAGTATTCATTTATTTCATTTAACTGTTCTTTTCTTTAAATTGTTCTAAAGATTGCGTATTATTATGAGTCGTAAATTTTGACCCCATTTTTCCGTTGAGCAAGAATTTTTTCTTTTTTGATTTCTTATCAAGAATCAAAATAATTATAGCCTTATTTCAATCAGTATATTATATTGAATATAATTGAATTATCTATTTTTGGCGAGGACAATAAAAGGGTAGCAGAATTTAACTTCTTTACTACTAGGTAATAAAGAGCATTGAAGCTATATTAGAAGCATTCGAATCTGTGTATTTTCAAACTTCGAAATCAGTGGATGTGGGATCTATTTAAACATCCGGAAGTGTTTTAGAACGTGGCTAGAATATTATCCGAAATCGCTTAAACATATATACCTTACCTAACGTTGTTGTGACGTTGCACGTACATCTCGTGAAATCTTGTTTGTTTGTGTTTACTGGCCTCCTGGCATGCATCTGCCATTTTCAACATAATGCTGCGCTTCACCTTGAGTCGAAATACGAAGTTCAAATATTTTAAATTACTAATAAAACAGTTTTCTTGTGCGTTCTTTTAGGTATAGAATATTTACGCGAGACTAATGATAGCTCGATATTGAAAGTTAGAGATTAAAATTTTTTTCAAGTCCTAAGAGCAATAAATAATCTATACAAAGAATCTATAGAAATTGTTTTAAAATAGACAAACTCGAATCTGATTTATGTATCAGATATCGAACGTTAGTAGCAGGAATAATTTTTCAAAAAAAAGATAACTTATACATTTTAAATATACGTATTCTGTGTGTAAATGTAAATTTCTATATTGAAATGCGTTTCTAATAATATGTTAGTGGATCGATCCGCGTGTCATCAATAAAATTTAGGGTCTAGAACAAATCAGTCAAAGAACGTTAACCATTAAATTTGGTCAAACGCATTAGAACTGCTTCGACCCACCCGCGGAAGGAGACGCAGCTGACCGTAGTAAAACTTTTCTAACTGTATAGAGTCTTTGGCTTCTTAGGTAAATGGACTTGTTTGGTGAATGAGGGCTCTGTTTTCCCAATTAGGGCTTTCATTTATAGTAGTCAAAACTATCTGCGTAATCAGACCCTTTTCAACAGGGGAGCAGCAAGAAACCGAGAGTAGTAAGCAAGTCTTATACAAGAGTTGACTTTCATCAACTTATGTTTGGCTAGCAGGGGGAGTTTTGTTAACTTTAAAGGATTGAATTTGCTTTTCTTATTTCTGAAGTAATTGAAAATTTATTTTTTATTAAATTATTTTTATTTAAAAAGTATATTTTACGAAATAATTGTTTAAAAATAAAAGGTCAACTTAGCAAGAATGAAAATGACTATGAAAATTGTTAAAACATATCTTTACTTAAAATAATAAACTCGTAAAATGATGTTCTCATAAAGATTCTTAAAATACCTACGAAGGAAGATTATAAACATGTCAAAGTACGAGAGAAAATTGATAAAAGTACTTTATCCCCATAAATTTTAAATAACAGCTTCTTATTTTCTTGCCTATTTTTATGAAAATTTAAATAAAAAAATTTTGTATTATAATATTGAATTTTAAAGTACTAAAGAAAATCGTAAAATGATAGTTTAAAAGAAGAAAAGATTTATTTTAAAATTTCTCGTTTGATGTTTTTTTCAAGTATAAGATTATCGAAGGGAAAGACAATATGAGTCGTTAATTTTTTCTTACTATACTTGAGAAAATTCAAGTATAAAGATGCAAATCGCTCCTTGTTCTCTACTGAAAGTCCTCTTTGAGAATTTTTCCCCAAAGAAAAGCCCGCAATCCCCAGAAAGTGAATTAGAAAAGTTTGCTCTTATCAGCTGAACCGATTGAAATGCGGCGCGAACAAAAAAATGAGCTTTAACGAGTGTTTTCACGGCTCACCTCGGCGGCTATGTAGGCGGGGATGACGCTGAGCAACAGCTGTTCCTGCTGTTCGCGTTCACACTCCAGCTTGATCCGCGACTCGATCCGGGTCTTCGTGCTAGCGAACGTTTGGCGGTGAGCTCTGGACGTTAGGACCCGGTAGTAGAGACCTGCGGCTAGTGCTGCCGCCATGAAGAATACGTCGCTTTCTACCTGGAGAATATGAGTGACCATTTTTTAATGATCGTTAAAATTTAAAGAGTAATCATGAGTTGCATGTCAAATGCTAATTCTTCCTGGCTTAAGATTAATAATCATTCTCATAATTTGACATGTACGAGTCTTTTTTTAAATTCCTATAGCACAATGAAAGTACAGATGGCAAGAGCTTTGATATTGGTTTAGTTCTATATTAAAAAATTTCTCTCCTTACCCGCGATTCAAGTGTATGTTTTTTAATTATGCAAAACTTTACTATCTGATACTTAACTAACTAAATTACCAAAACGTTAAAAAAACGCTGAGACACCGCCGGACACCGCTGTCATCAATTTTTTTTTATAAACAATACTTATTTCCTACAATTGTATGAAAGTCTACGATCCGGTAACCAGACCTTTCCTTGGAACTTGAAATTCATAATTTTAACTCAATAAATTTTTTTTCTTATTTTATTTATATACCATAGCATTCCCCTTTAGGCTATTATTAGAGAGTCAATATTTATTCTTATATTCTTATATTGTTATTTGTTAATAGTGTAGGACTATTACTTAAAAATTTCTGACGTTTAATGAGGAATATTTATAAAAATAATTTCTCTGTAACTTTATTTTAACCTACAATTAAAATTCGTAGGCGTCAACTTTTTGTAGGAAACAAGTACAGTAAAAAGTATATCTAACATATAAAGACTGAATAAAAAATGTATTTTTCTTGAAATTCGAATCCATAAAACTTTCGTCGCGTTATCTTAGCAATTTTCAATTTAAAATCCTTGACATTTGAAAGTCATTCGTGTACAATCTTTGCTGGTGTCCTGTATTTACTTTCTGTTAGAAATATTTCTTGCAGTTATATAGCTTTGGGATTACTTGAATTGCGTTCCAATGAAAGTGATAAAAATATGTATAACAAACATTCATAGCTTTTTAAGTTATGACTGAAGTTAATTTAAATATCATAAACTTTATTGTCCCATGAAAATAATTAATAAAATTGTGAAAATCGACTTTCAGTGAAATCCATCAAAAGGTATATATAAAATTATTTATGAGAAACTATTTTATCCTTTCTTCGGAATTTAGACAGTTAAATTTTCTTTTACGACCCGTTCAAATAAACTTTCTGAGAATTTAGAATCTAACTATATCTGCAAAAGCCATCAAAATATTATATGTAGAATCGTTAATCATTTCATCATCAAATAAAATTTAAATAATTTTTTGATTAATTTCTTTTAGCTTTTAAACACTTTACTTGTGAAGAAAACCCGTTTAAATAGCTATTAAACAAAACAACAAACTGAAAATAATACGGTCATTTATCAGTTTTATTCCGAATCGGATCGTTTGCAAAATATTTCATTCATCATCCCGAGGAATTTGTGTAGTTTAATTCTAGAGGAAAGATGCAAACAACAGTTGAATTTAAAAGTGCATTAGTTAACTAAAGTTATAATAATGAATTCCAGTAAATCTCAGAAGAAATTAGTAAATATTTCAAGACACCGTCTATGTTGTCTGAACAAGATAAAATTAAATTTGTTTTCTTTAATATATAACAAGTGCGGGAAATAAATGATTTCGACAGTGTTGTATTTGCCGCGTTAAAAAAAGTTTTTTCTTATATTATAAATGAGCCGCTCACCTCGTAGAGCCTGAGCTGCTCGTCGTAATAGAAGAGGAGCCTCCTGGCGACGTAGAAGGCAGCTAGGCAGAATCCAAAGAGGGAGGGTCGGTGGCTCCTTATGCGCGGCAGCGTCGCCAGCACGACGAGGACGGCCACGAAGGCCGGGACTGGCGCGCCCAGGGCCAGGCAGCCGAGGCCCAGGAGGCTCGAGGCCAGCAGGCCCAGCGCCAAGCGCGTTCGCCTGGTGCTCAGACTAGCCGGGAACTGGGCCACCACCAGTAGACCCAGTCCGGAGAACAGCATTGCGCTCAGTGTCGCTAGTGCAGGGAGTACCGAGGGCAGCGTTTCGCCGTCCTGTGTGCAATTTACCTCTCAATGTCTCAACTAGTTCATTTTATTGAACTAGTGCTACTCTCAGTCGACTATTTTCATACATGAATTAACGCTCAGTAAGAGAATCTGTCAAAAATTTTATTCAGCTAGTCAGCTTTTCTTATTTTATACTAACATTCAATTTACATTTTACTTTTAGATTAACAAGTGCATTAAAATAATTGCTTTGCAATTTAATGTTAATGAAATTTAAAGTGAAATATCCTTTGAATTCAATGCTTTTCTTTTTTAGAAATTTAAAAAAAACTCGAAATTACAGATCAGATATGGTGAAATATTTAATTTCAAAGACAGAAGAACCTTTTAATATCCTCCGACAAAATTTTCCTTATGCCCAACAAAACCAATCAATACTCATTCAATTCCAGTTCTCTGCGTGCCTTAAAAAGCGCAGTACAGCGAATCCAATACCTCGTCCCTCCCGTCGGTGTTAATCGTAAAACGTAAATCGCGCAGACACGGTTGTGAAATGAAAACAGGATGAGAGAGAGAGAGACGCGTCGGATATGTTGCACGCGTCAATAGTAAAAAATATAGCGAAACCGCTGTGAAAATCACGTGTCGTTGATTCGTTCGACGACGCGTCCTTTTTTGCCGTCGCTCGAGCGGAGCTGTTCATCTGCGGTTCTGATACTTTCGAGTGCTTTTCGCGCTGCTCTGCCATAGAGCAATTGCTGCTTGGAGGAGCTTGAGTAATTATTTAGGGTGAGTGAACATATTTAACGAAATGGAAAAGGCAGAGGGCCTTCATAAATATTGTATAACGTTTTCATAAAGTCACGTGTTCAGTCATAAAGAAATTATTTATATCTAAAATGACAGTAGTTTGAAAGCAAAATTATGATCAACTTTAGAAATTAAATAATTAAAGATGATTATTTATATAATTTAATAATTACACAATCTTTTTAATTGTTTATTGACGTTTAATTAAATTAAAGAGTAAAATTAAATTTACGTTACAGGTACAGATCGAAAATGAAAATAGGCGGCGCCAAAAAAACTCGTTTACATCGTGATTTAAATTGAATTCGAGCTTCATTCCATTTCCACTGATGAGAAATCTCATTTGCAACATTCGCAATTCTTCCTCACTCGACTCATTAGTCACATTTCCTTTTCCAGAGGCGAAATCGATTGTGTCACGCAGCAACCCTTTTCCAAATCGAGCGAACATGTGAAAAAAAAATCTTTCCAATTACACAAAGTGCAAAGCAAACGTTAGAAATGCGCTTAATTTCGTGTTCGTAAAATGTCATTTAACCGATGCCAAGTCTCGTAATGGACTGATTATTATAAAAAAATATGAAAATTCGATTGAAAAATGCATTGACGGGACAGGAGAACTTAAGCGATGGAAGAAAATGAATATGTTGATAGAAAATATACTAATCGAAAAAGTTCCTTTTTTATTGATCACTGGCTTCTTCTCGTATATGCACACGAGGGTAAATTTTTGATTATTAAATGTTTGCTTCGCGAAAACGTTAATGCCCGTTATTATTTTTACAAGATTAATTAAAAAATAATTGGCACGAACAAGCGAATCAATTTCAGTTCTCGAATTTCAATGATCAAATAACGGGCGCGAAAAATCAAGAGATCAGCAGTTCGCGACGCGATTTGCGGGCCTGATTAGCTCCATCTAATTAATAATTAATTAATCTACGCGCCTTTTAAAGAAATTTTTAATATTAGGAAAAGGTTTGGTAAAAATCGGACGAAATAAAACAAGTCTGGGATAGTGGCCTTAGCCAGACCTCCGCAAGGCTTTTGTTAGGCTTTAGGCCAGAGACTTGGGCCAGACTTTCGCTAGATTTCTTTTTTTACACGGGTTCTGATGGGCTTGTATTAGAAACTTTGAGCCCACAGAGGGAGTATCTGCAGCGCGGAGTTGCCTTCCTTAAAAACGTTAATCTTCGCGTGTCGTCGGATAAGTTATGCGGATTAGTGCTCTTTGCTCGAAAGTCGGAACGCAACTTCCGCGAAGTAATGTCGACTATAACCAAGTGCTGCGGAACTGCTCATGCTACTCACAATCAGAAAAAAAGCGCTCTTTAGAAGCGTAATAGAGTTTAATGCTAAAGAGAATTGAATTTCTTATTTCTGCTATTGTGCAAAATTATCCACGAATAACATACATAAACTGATGTGAGTAATTTAATAGATTTTTGATTAAATATGTATTTGCAACTTGAATTATCATTCTATCTAGATGCAGACACTTTCCACTGATTTGAAAAGTCAAATCGGAAGCTGATCGCTATCGTCCAAGAACGCGCCTAGGGCACAAAAGCCGCAAAAATCTCTAATCCGATCGGTTTTATGGCCTTCGGCTGGCGGTTAATCGCTCGCCACTCGCGGAGAGATGTTTTATTTGCCGTATACGTGCAGCGCGACGCAGGATGCGAACCTTTACTGAGCATTGTTGCTCGTCGACGAGAGGCACAAGTCAATTTTTCCAGGAGGAAATGGGCTTGCAGGTGGGTTTGTTTTCCCGCGCGGGTCAACTTGCTTTAGTTGCTCATTGTCAAATGGAGATTAACAGATTCGTATCAATAGATTCTGTCACGATTTCAACTTTATGACTAATATGAAGCATTTTTAAAAAGATACCCGCACTGTTCAAAATTTTTCTTTGAATTTTCTTTATAATATAAGCTTTTTTTATAATATACGTATATGAAAAATAATTTACACAAAAACTGAAGACTCATGCACGAGTTATTGACATTTCAATACATGTACATATGAAAATTCATATGCATAATAATAAGGTTAATAATATAATTCATTTGATTATAACTGTACCTAAAATACATTTTGAAGTAACGAACAATAGAAATATATCTAAGATCAATTATGAAAATTAATCAAATAAATTTAACAAATTGGATTAATCTTACAGCGATCACGTAGAACTTTATAGTAACTAATAATATAAAGTTAATGAAAAACTCATTGTAAAAATTTGCCAAGTTTTTTCAGTTACCTGTTTAAGAATAATTCTTTAATATATCAAAGAATTGAAAATTAAACTAGTTTTCCAATAAAATCTTTTTCAGTCATTAAAAATTGTATTTTCAATCACCGAACGTAATTGAATGTATCTAACAGTGCGGGTAAAAAAAAATAGGTATGTGAAATGGTTATGCCAGACTAAAAAAAAAAAAAAAAATGAAAATTCTAGCAAGCACTCTTTTCTAAGCCCTTAATTTCGACTTAATTTAGTCAAGAGCCTTATTTGCCGTTTCCATTCCCGTGAAAGATTTACCGCTGCAATCGAGAGCGAGCGAGCGTATACTTTGAAGAAAGGTAAAGGAGTACTTACGTAGATGCAGATCAGGCAGACGAGCGCCGAGAGCGTGGCGAGGACGCTGACCGTCAGCACCCCCGTGTAGAGCGCGGCGGTCAGCTTGCCCTCGTATCTGTCGCGCAGCTCCTTCAGGCCCTCGTCGTTGTCCGCCCCGCTTCCGCTGTCCTCCTTGGTGCGTTCTGTCGACGAGAACAGAGCTCTTAGGTGGCTAATTCTTCCATTAGAGTGAATCAACAATTTCTGATATTAAAGCTAACGGCTAGTCCAAGGCTTTTACGCTTTTTCATTTTACCTTGAAGGTCCATTCAAGAAACGCTGATTTTCTTAGCGCTTTTTTCACTAAACTTTTACAATTAGAAAATTCATTTAAACAGATCGAATTTTAAATAATCATTTCGAAAGATTGAGAAAAAAGAAAAACTGATTATTTTCTGAACTCTTAACGCTTCTTTCTACTAAAAAGTTAATATTAAAATAATAAGAGCAGCCGTAAAGGCTTTGTCAGAAGGAACTTTCAAGAAATTTCACAAGTTGATTTTTTACGCTTTCGGTTACTCGATATCTAATGAGTATCGAATTTTTATGGAGCGTAAAGTGCCGTACTAAGTGTCCATCTCACTCATTTTACAAGTCGTTGGCTTTTAAGGCACGTTGAGAATTGCTCTCTAATGTCAGCTTTTGCAGAGATCGCGTTTGTAAATGATAGACTCTAAAAGCTGCCATTAAATTCTGCTTTTTTAGTATTCTGGCATGTAATTATTAGTTTTGAATAATATATGAATAAATGCTTATTTTCTAAACTAATGTTTAAAAAGAGTTTTTTTAACGTCTTTACTAAAGCTGGTGCATTGTTATAATGGAATGAAATTTTAAAAAAATTTTAATTAAAATAAAGTTACGCAATTAACTTATCATTATCCATATTACTTATAATTGCATTACTTCTGCATAGAAGCTAGTAAATTTTAAGATCTATTATCTTTAGTAAGAAAAATAATAAAAAAAGTTTAATGATTTATAGGTATAAATTATAGATCTCTAAGATCAAATAGTAAAATTTACTGCAGATTTATTAAAAAATCTTTTATTTAATCGGATTTTCCTATAAGTAAATAAATTAAACAAAGTGAATTGATGGAAATAGCCATTTAAGCAGAAGTATGCGTCAAAAGTTTGCTTTCAAGATTCCAAATAAATATTTATCTAGTTTATTGAAATTCATGAAGGGGAAGTCTTACGTAGTTTTTAAAAGTATAAATGTGTAACATGTGTAACATTGTCTCTCATGTTCTATAATATTCCGAAACAAGTGTGCTATTGATTTTCACTTCTCCTTGAGAATTTGTTTTCCAACGTGCTTGTGAATATATCAGCAGAATAAACATTTTATATGTATATACACGTTTAATGCAGTCTAAAACATTTTTCCCTTTTCATGAAAGAGATACTGGTTTAAAAAATTTGCAATTTACACTCTTCGTTTAAAGTAATTATAAACTTTACAGATTAACATTACAGAGAAAGCTTTTAAAAAAATGTTCTTCATTCTTAATTCAGATAATTTTTATAAAAATGCATTACTTATAAACACTATTTATATAAAATCAAACATTTTCTAATAAACTTTAGTTTCATAATATAGACCTTCTAGAAAAAAAAATGTCCTCTGCAATTTCACGCGTCAATCGGAAAATCAGTTCACCATCAGAATAAGCTTTTAAGGCAAGAACGCTATAAAAAAAACTCCCTGCCATCAGATAACTTTCCGATATCGAACAGCAGTCTGAAGTGAGAGTGGAATGAAAGGTGCGTGAGTTCGACTCCAATCTACATACGAATCGCCTCTGGAGCGTCGAAGGTCGCGGGGGAGTTCACTGGAATATCGCGCCGGAAGTTGGAATAAACGTTAAGAAAACGCTGGCAGAGGGATGCGTGACTTTTTCTACTTCATGTTTAGCCTGTCAGGGGTATTTTTATCATCCATTTGACGCGATTCGTTAGGGAAATCTCGAGGTGACGTCATATTTTCTTTACTCTGGGAATATTTGAAAAATTTTTATTTTTACACGGGATAAAGGTGGCAAAATAAGTTTTTTTTTTAATTACTTAACTAACATTCGAGAACAGCTTCATGTAAGACAGATATATAGTATCTTTAGTTTTAATTTAACCGGTAATTTAAATTATCCTGCTTGAGAAAGTATACAATTTTTTATACAAAGTACAAATTTTTCCGATTGCTTAAAAAGCAGTAAAAAATTTAGAAATTGACTATATTCTCTGAATGCAGCAACTTTTTGCAAACTAATAGGCTCGCAGACAATCCAGCAGGGAATTTCTCAAGAAAGCATAGAAAGTTTACCGAAAATCAATAGCTGCTTTTGAACAGCGAGTGACGAGACCACGTGACGCACAAGCAGCTTCATCGAAGATGCAAACAATACGGTGCAAGGTAAAGATGCAGATTGGACGAGGAGTGGGCGAATCGAGGTAAACGGGGCGAGAATGTTCACGCACAAGTTTCTTGGGGAGAAGTTCAGTCGCGGCGTCGCCTAATAGATCGGTCTCAATTAACGGCGCAGGTGTTCTTTTCAGTTATGAGGCTTGTCTAAATTCGGAACTTTGTTCGTTTCTTTATTCATTTTTCGACGCTGATTAAAGAGCAGCAACTTTTTATTTTCGAGGCCTTTTCGGTCTGAGAATGTCAACGGCTTCTGGTTTATTGTTCCATCAATGAACAAGCAATCATTTTATCCTGCATACTGTGTAAAATGAAAATTTAGACAATAATTCATGATGAAATAGAAATTTGGTAAGTAGTGGCAAGATAACACCGACGTAAATGCTTATTAAAAGCACGTTCGTTTAATCCTAAATAATTTAATCGCATAATATTGAAACGTTACAGTCGACTGCAATTTCGTATACAAATATCCTTATACATCTTAGCAGTATTCCAAAAATCCTCCAATTTTTCTTGACAATAATTATAAACTCTGTTTGCTCTCGCGGC
Source organism: Ormyrus labotus (assembly GCA_035582975.1). Lineage (NCBI taxonomy): Eukaryota > Metazoa > Arthropoda > Insecta > Hymenoptera > Ormyridae > Ormyrus > Ormyrus labotus. The sequence continues at coordinate 20,439 of JAWWEO010004749.1, forward strand.
TATTTGCGAGATCTTAAAAAAAAAAAAAAATAAAGCGCGTCGTTAATTTTGAGGAGGCTCGCACATAACGCAAACAAGTTATAGACGCGCCGTAAGTGAATCTACCGCGTTGGCAAGTTACCTCGAACGGCAGTTCCTCGTGAACTAGTTTCTTCGATACTTCGAATGGAATTATCAGTCGTTCGTTGATTTTCGCGCGCAGCCCAAGCAAAGTTCTAACGTGTGCAGGGTGCCGTTTGCCTGGTCGCACCTATTTTCTATTGGCTTGTGGCTGGGCTGGCTATCTTGCGCGACAGGATGGGGAATGACCCCTTTTGACCCGTCCGAATACGATTTCGAGCGGAGTCGTAGGTTACCAGTCAGCCTATTCTCTCGAGCTCTGCCTTTCTTTTTTCCTTTGAATTTTCAGTTAAAGTTACTGCTTAGTTATTGCTTATAAATGGAAATTTAATAAATTAATATAATTCAACAATTTCCAGGATACGAATTAAGATTATAAGAATAAACCTTTCAGAGATGTATCAGGTTTAAGTGCTATGTTGAGACTAAAATAAAAAGATCCTTAAAAAGATACATCGTATTAAAAATTGCAAACGATTTCTTTTAAGATGAAAATTAAAAATAAAAAAGTTATTTTCGTAGTAAGTAAAAAAATAAGAGATTAAACTGTTAGATCTCCAAGTAAAACATTTAACACTTTTATTACAATCTTATGTACGATTTTCAACATTTCGTATAAAAAGAGATCTGTTAAATTTGCACTCTTTTTTCAAAAAAAAAAACTTCAAAAAAATAAATAAATAAAATAAAAATTATTCCTTGTCTCGAGAGCCTCATCTGGCAATATAAAAACTACAACGACGTGTGTTTGTAACGGATTCAGCAATTTTTTCGATCAAAGTCGACTCTCAAAGAGCAGTAAATTCATCCTGTGTTTCTTGGCCTCGAACCAAACAACCAGCTGATACTCATAAATCTCTCAAAGACTCCTATATCAAATAGCCAAAGTGTAAATACGAGCGAAAAAATGGCTGGCGCTTCAAATATAGCCTTCTCGAATTTTTGAACGTATGATATCAACGCCGTACGTGTCCAACTTACTGTATATATTGATAAAGATCTGGGAGAAAGTTATATTTTATTCTGAAGAATGCGAATGCTCGATTGGCTTTATCAACTAAGTATTTTTCTTTACTCATAATGTCTGACAAAATCTATATCCATATTTGAAGAGTGAGAATACTTTCGAGAAGCTTATAAAAGTTGTACATTTTACCATTTGGAAAAAAAATTAAACGCAAACTTTAAAGCACTTTTAAAACAATTTCAAAAGAAACTTTACTTTAAAATTGTTTTATTTTTGAAAAAAAAACACATCAATTCATAAATTTAAAGGGAACCACGCCTGAATTAAATTTCCTTTGATTTATTTAAGTGCAATGAGGATTCAAATCAAAGATTTAACCGACACGGCTGTTTCCAGCACATTAAGCAGCTGCCACGCTTGCTTTCAGCAGTTCAAATGGCAGGTAACCTGCAATTAATGGTGCATTACCACTCAAGCCCAAGCTACTAAAGACCACTACAAGACAAGCCGCTGTTTAGAACAGTACTGGTTAACTGTTGACATTTGAGTACAGGATTTATAACCATCTAAGGACAAAAAACAACTTTCTGGGCTGGCAGAGGTTTATAGGTTTAGCGTAAATTTTCATTACTTGTTAAATTCAGCAGTAAAGCCATCAGTCAGGCTGACAAAAAAGCGAATTCAAAGTCCGAAGCTAAAAGAAAAATGCCCCGATGAGGCCAATTGGAAAATCAGGAAATTCAAATGCTCAAGTCGGAGCTCTACTTTTTCGATAGCCAATCCGGCGTTTGCGGAAATGCGAGCGGGCCGCGTCGGGTGTAAAAGTTTAACGAGTCGCAATCGCGCGTTTTCCATCCGCTCGGGTGGCCAAGGCCAATTGTCGCAGCTGCGTGCCGCGCTTTGCTCTCAGCCTCGTGGAGGACAGGCGGAGGCGCGGCCAAGATCTAATTAACGGAACAGCACGACGTCGTAAAGCGACGGAGCTTCGGAGCTTCCGCACCGTTCGATGAATCTCCATTCTCTGTCGAGAGTCTGCTGCGAGTGATCCTCTTTTTTTCTTCATTTTATTAGTTGCCTTTTTTTTTATATTTCCAAGATCAAAAAATACTCATTACTGGGATTAGATTTGCTTATTTTATCCGTCGCGCTTTTACATAAAATGGAATTAAAGCTTTTGAAAATAAATTTTAGGTATATCCAAGTGTCCTTGGTATTTCTTTTTGAATTTTGATTTTTTTTAAATATTTGCGCCGTCAATTAAATGGTTTGTACAGTAAAGCATAAAATAAGAAGGAACAGTTATATGTATGTGAATGCGCCAATGAAAGTAATCGTTGACCATTTCTATTCCAAGATTTTTATTGATGATTATTGTTTTGAAAAGCAACAGAATCGTTCGTGAAAAATTATGAAGACCCACTATAAATTCATCTTCGTCCTCTGACAGAGTTCTTTGTAATTTAAAGTGCCAAGTACATCCCTATTAGATACAAAGGATACACTTTCTTTTCTTTGTCTTCTGTACTACTATTCTTTAGGAAATCATATTTAAATTTTATATTCAGGCCAGTTATTGCATTGCTATAATTTTATTGAAGAAATTATTCTTAGTTTTAGTTGTTTTTTAAGAATTAAGAAAAAAAAACAATTTCTGTTTCCTATTTATAATTCAAATCTTGTAAATCAGAGAGAATTTTTAGATCGGCAAAAGAAAATCTGACAATAAATAAAACGAATGATCAACTTTGTTTTCAAAAAATAAGATTTTAAAAGTATTCCTTTGCATTTTCCGGCATTTTCCTTTATAAAAAATTTCTGTAGGACAGTAAATGACTACACAGCACCTAGAATTGTTCATATTCTACTTCTAAATAAACATGCGTGATGATAAATGCAGACAATAGCCTAGATCACAAAACATTAACAGCATCCCTCCCTAATTATTTAATCTCCATTCGATACAAATCAATTAATCAGCACTTAAAACGGCCTTATGGCGAGTAATAATGACTCTCGCGGTCAAGAGCTCGCGACCATCGGCGATAACCAATTTGACGAGGGTTATAACGCGGCCGGCTAATGCCACTTTACGCTCGAGAGTCGCCCAGGAGATTTGTTCTGCGAACATTCGCCAAATGCGTTTATCCTCCCGTTTCCGATTGCAAACAGTTCACGCTGAAAAGCTGCCGCGTTTTGCGAATACTAGATGTGGCATGCATTATAAACGGCGGAATTGTAGGATTTACAGTTATTATTATTAGCTTCGGTGTGAGTTTTATTTGACGTTGTTTTCTTGCTGCTGTTTTCCTGTGAAAGAATGTGTGAACTTGCATTTTCTAACGTGACTATTATGGACAGAAAATTGGGATTTCTAATGTTCAAACTATAAACGATATTTGAAATAGAATTGTCGCAGATGAAAATTGAAGTAATGCTATTACAAAACTCTTTTATTACCAAGTATTTCAACGTTTTAGGTCAGTTTTGTCATAGCTGTTTTGAACGATAGGAATTTCGCTTATCGACAGCGGAATGTTTAGACAATATACGTTTGGTTCGTAATTAATCGTACTTGAAAACAGTGCATAGACATTTCTGAAGGTTAAACAAACGAGATTGGAATTTGTTAATGCAATTAGAATTTCCTAGAATTTAGTGGTTTAAAAAATAATCCGAAATTCTTGCATGTGTATAACGAATTACAAAAATAAAGTTGAGTTTTGTTTTCCTGCTTGCTTTTTTACGTTTTAATTGAATAGCGACTTTCCAGTGGCAAAAAGTTAATAATCTTGTTTTGTGTAAAAGGAGACATCCTTGGATTCTCGAAAACTGAACAACACAATAAACTCAAAATACTAAAAAAAAATTATTTTTCTGATAAGTTCAGATAAAGTAATCTGAAATTAGAAAGGATCTTGAAAACTTGTCGAGAATCAAGTTATCAAATGAGCATAATATTGTCTGAGTATTATTTTTAAATCATCTGACCACAAATGTCTTAAATAATAATTGTTTAAAAACATAAGTAAATGACGGATATTCTAACTTTAGTGCAAGTGATTTTTATAATACAAAAGGCCTTTTATTTTCGATCGTTTTATTCTAGATGTAGGAAGTAAAACTTGAATTAGGTTTTTTAAAAAAATTAATGTACGTATCTAGAATTTCAAATTATATATGAATAGATCTCTCTTATTACAAGTGACTTTTTTCCTCAGCAGCGGAAATATCGCGCGTGAAGAAAGAAAAATGCGGTCTATGAGATCGAGGAAAACTTATTTTCGACTCATTATAAAGATAGAATTATGAATGCTAAAGAGATTATATTACAAATCATTGGCATTTAATTAAAAAATTGTCAGTCACGGAAATTTATAATTCTTTTTATTTTAGTGGACTGAAGCTCAAACATCATTTTGAAATGTTTCTCCAGATTGTAAAAAGTATTAAGAAATTTTATTTTGAAATTTAATAAAAAGCTGCCTGACTGCATTAATCTTAAATCTTAAATTAATCTTTCGGATTCTCAAGATGATTTTAAGAAGATTTAAAACATCGAGGGAGTAATAGCTTTTAAATTTTAAAAGCATGAAAATTATTTAATATTATGATCGTATCAGGAAATCTCGAAATCGAATCGGCTGCAAAGCCAGAGATCCTAGAAGCAAGCAGCAACACCATCGAACGTACATGCAAGCTCTTAAATAAGGCGGCGCATCGCGGACGCAATATAACGGGGTTTGTTTGACGGTCTGACGGAGTCGTCGAGAGGCTCGAAATACAGCCGCGACTTTCCCGGGTTTTATTTGCGACGAGCGCGGCTCTCTATTTATAAAAAGCTCGCCGCTTGGCCCCCGCGGAATCTCGCGCGCGACACGCAGACCGCGAATTCCGACGGACACATCGGGATGCGGCGTGGCGCTTTTCACTTTCTTGCGGCAGGGAGGATATTGGCCATTGATTCATTCAAATTTTTTTTAACCAGTCTTGCAGTCCTTTACAAAATTAGCTTTTAGACCATTTTTAATACACGATTGTATCTTGAAGATTTCTCCTTAAAAATAATCTTTAGTTTTTATAAAGAGAATTCAGATAGATTGATTATTAAAATAGTATGTACCTACGCAAATCGCAGAAGAAAATTCTCGGCTATTTTCATTCATAGCGCGTAGACTATTACTTGGAAATGCATAAAATCATAATGGTATATGAATCGTCGATTTTAAGGTTAAATTTAAGTCTGCATTTATAAGGTTCTTCAAGCTGTTTTTTCACTTGTTCAGTCTAAAGCTCGAAGAAGTTAAAAAATTAACTAATGTTTACTTTGTATGCTATAAAATATTTCATCAGTATCAGCACAAATCACAAAAATACCAATCATATCTTTTTATATCTTTCTATCGAGATAAACGGGAAAATTACTTTCCTAGTCTTGGAATTAATTTTTTAACAATAAATTTAAGTAGATCATAAACTTAATTGCTAGTCGGTAATTACCAATTCTGTAATTTTCTTTCACGTTTGCTGCTTCGTGACAGATGAAATTTTACAGTTTATTTTTCCGTAAATAACAGACAATTGTTTCGATAAAATTCTTGAAAGATAATATTTACCGTAAATATTAGATCTCAATTGGAAACGTCAATAGCGACTGCTGCAAAGGTTTAAGAAATTGAAATAAGAATTACATTCCTATAAATTTAAAAAGTAACAAGCTGTAAATAGTTCCATATATACATATTATTTTTTCAAAAACAATTGATAGTTTTAATTAATTTTTCCGTATAGCAACTAACCATTTTAATTCTTTATTCATAGTTTTGGTAAGAATATCTTCTTATTTTTGAAAAGTATGCACATTTTCTTGTAAATAAATGCGTTATCCTTGACAAATTTTAAGCTTGTTATGAACTTTGCGAAGTTGCAATATGTTTGTAGTTCATAGGAAAGTTCCTGCATGCGTCATGATGAACAAAATTGAATTGTGAGGCCAATTTTTAAACAGCAGGGGAAGCATATATTGATAAACTTAAATAACTTTAACGTTACCAGTATTTACATAAGTATTCTTATTAAAATATAATCAATACACAATAAACAAGTTTTGCCTCATTAAAAGAAAAATTGACTGAATATTAAATGAGATTGCAAAAACGCAGGAATAAATAAATTTAAAATTCAAATGGAACGTATTGCCTTTAATAACTCATAAATGTAAATTAACTTGCAATATTTAAGCTAAAAAGTATTTTTAAATATTAATATACACGAAATATTCATTTTAATAATAATGGTCGTCAAAAAAGTTTTGCCTAAAGCGAAAAGCGCAGTCCCGTAAAGTTTTATCTGCATTTCCAAATTGGTCTACATAACTGTTTTACACTATTGTTACTCTGTCATTCAGAAGTTTTTTTAACGTGTTGGTATCTCAAACGAAATAAATGAAATGAATGAAGTTTCCGTACTGAATGTACGAGAACGTAATAAATTAATATTGTTATCTTAAATAAATATGGTAGTACAAGAAAAACTAACTCTTAAATAGTTATTTTTTGCAAGAGCTTTTTCGAGAAGAGCTTAACAATAATAGCTGCAGTTCTTATTTTGAAAAATTCGACTTTTTAAAGAAAGAAGCTTTTAAAATGAAAGGCAGCTACTCTAATTTATGCCCCTCCTGATCACTTTGAAAAATACACAAGTCAACACCGAAGTGAATTAACGAAATGGCCGCAAGTGCATCTTTTAGTTATGACACTCGGTTGTACAGCTCGTCATCCGCGACTTTTGTGATGAAGCTGTGGAGCTTTTCTCCGCTTAGCCGCTGAAAAGTCGAGTGGCCGTATGAGTGCCGTCGCGTCTTGGAATCGAGCCAACGTAAACTATTTTCATTCCACCGGAAATCGGCTTTTTTTCGGTGCGCGATTTTTTTCGACAGCCGCTGGTTCAACGGCTCACTTTCTCTATAGCTACGTTTAGCGAGTCATTAATTAGGCTGATTTTCGCCGCCTGCATTCAAATGGACGAGCTCATTTATTTTGGCTTTAATCATTTTGCTTGTGCATAATTCGGCTAATAATAGGTTAATGAAATTGTCTCGCTGAGCGAAATACTAAAAATAATCATTTCAGCATCGTCTAATGAATCATGTTTGGAGGACGAATTTAATTTCTAAGCAATAACGTGCACTATTTGGCTTTAGAATTATATGTTAATTGTCTTCATTTTCAAACGAAAAAACAATCGTAGACTTTTAATTAAACCGGAGTAGTCGTTAAAGTAGCGAAAGTTTATAAGCAGTCGATAGAGTCTCTGTCTCCTTGACGCTTCATTTCAAGCCCGGCAGTCCTCACTCCTCACGAGTTGGAACAAATTAGTCTCTCCGTTCGGATGAAATTGATCTGTGGGCGTATTCGACGAGTTTCGAAAAGCTCGGCTCCGCTCGCTCGAAAAAGAAAAGAATCTACACGACTTCGCCTTTCGTCAAAGCTTCCCCAATTATACGAATCGATTAGCCGGAATGCGCTGACCATGATTAATTGATTTTTAATTGATTCATTTATTGATTTATTTTAACGGCTTATTTGCTGCTGCTGCTTCATTTGCCGCAGCCGCTTCCTCGGGCTCTTAATTTTTTGCCGGATATTTGCTTCGTAATTTCGAGCGCTGATCTACGTGAGGCTGCTGATTGAGGAAAATTGCCGGAGAGCTCTTCAGACGGGTATTGTTCAAAAGATGAGGGGATTTCAATTGATTTGATGAATATTTACTGGCGGACCTTTTTCGCGGTTGAAATTAATATTTATGACGTTAAATAAATTGTTTAGACAATATTTCAACTAAATGTCGGCCGAAATCTAAACATGGACATTAAAATTATTTGCGATTTTTGCACGCTTATTTGTTGCTTTCAATTTCTCAATTTAGTTGTTCGTTTTGAGATTACAATCCTAAGTTTTTGTTTTTAATAATTTTTTTTCATAATTAAGTATTTTACTCCAAAACTATAAATAAACCAGACTAAAAAACTCTTAATATTAAAAACCGCTGCCAAGTCATTGGCAGTTAGCTTCCTCCTAACTAATTTATTATTCCATTATTATCTCGTTTTTATTATTATTTTATTTTTATATGCTCATTTTAGAATTTAATGAAAAGCTAACAAAATTTAAATATAAATTTTTTTAGCTTTTAAACCTCAAAAACTGAATTTCGATTTCGCGCCAGCTTGAATAAAAATCATGCACTAAATCAAGCTTTGTACAAGTCGTATAAAAAAATAATGTTCAATATAAGAGCATAAAGGTGATTTGTAAAAAATCATAATAAAATAATAATAATAATAAAAATATGACAGTACTATGTTATATATATAATCGCGATACCATACATAACTTAAAATCGTTATAAAACAAAAACTAGTAGATGAACTTGAAAAATTCTTTTTAATTTTGAAAGTTTAGTTAAAGACGAAAAAAATAACTGGTCGATCATTGAAAGAGATACAGCTATTCAAAAAATTGAAACAAAATAAATAAAACTTTAATATCTTTTGATCTAATACGTTTCATAAGCAGAAAAACTATACAGCTCTGAACATGTAAAAGATCTACCTTTTTCCAAAATTTCAAGTAATTTCATTTTTTTCGGTTTATTCAAAAACTAATTGACAAAATCGCTTACAATTTGTATAGATTCTTAATTACCAAAAAATTTTTCAGAGCAGTTGATAATTTAATTTAAGAATTATAATCTTTTTAAAAAAAAACACGTTTTTATTAAAAATAGAAAAAACCATAAGAGCTAGGGTAACTTTTTTTCTCTGAAATTATAGGTATTTTTATGCTCTTTAAAATTGGCCTTTGTTCTATCACAATGCTTCCTCTAGGAGGAAGCAAAATGGTAGAAAAATTTAATAGTGCGAAGGTATCCCCAACAGACACACGCAGCAAGTTCATCCTTCGCACCTACTTAAAAAACAAAGCAGAGAGAAAGACGAAACTAATGAATAGGCTCCTCTGGCCGGCGAATCTCTTTTTCAATTTTCCATATAGCTTTTTAATTAAAAAAAAAAAAAAAATCGGAGACGGCAGCCTCGGCTCAGCTTTCTTGCGATAGAGATACATAATAAAAAAATCAAAGCAGCTTTTTGGATTCGTGCAGCTCTACCCAGCCAGGCTTTTTGCTCGCTCCCGTCGTTACACTCGAGCCATTCCCAGCGAGAGGCAAGCGCTGTTTAAACGCCCCCTGCGAGTGAGCAAAACGAATAAGCCGACTTAGCAAGTTGCCGAGCAACGAGCTTACGAGCTTTGCTGCCGCGAGTGAAAATTTCAGCTTTTTCTGCGCCTTCGTTCATAAAGGATGCGAGGAATTATTGTCGGGGAGAATCCGGGATGGACTGAAAGTTTCAGAGGGCAATATATGGAGGCGATTCTTCGGAAATCAAGAGGAATGGCTTCTGACGCGCCCATGGGAAACTTGGCAGGGAAAGAGCAGTGGCTTAAGCTGTCGTGGGATTTAAAAAATAAAAATATGCAATTGTGAGGAGCGAGAAAGCTATTGCAAGGTCTTAGTCGGTTTCAAGTAAATAAGTCATACATTTTTTACGTAAAATGATACTTTCGCACGTTGATTGATTTTTCATTTTATTAATGAAACTAAATAAAACAATTAACGAAACTAATTTATAATTTTAAATCATCATTAAAACTGACGTACGCGATTCGCATTTGATTCGAATGAAAAAGATGCTACTTGAAAAGTACAGCTTTTATCTCCGCTTCTCACTCCGCACTAAGCTCCGTTTCTCACTCCCAATCCGCTAAATCGCCGACGTATTTCCAGTGAAAGCAAGCGCTTTTAAACTTGCAGTCATATCCCCATTAGCTATTAGTTGAAAACTAGGCGGAAGGGAGGGGAAAAAATCAGCCGAGACGAAGGTCAGGGTCGGGTAATTCGTCGCCGATTGCATTGCGCTGCAAAAACGTAATTGGCGCGCGGCTCCAGCTGAGGTCGAGCTCAATTGGCCTAAACGCGGCCTCCGCGCAACTGCGACGGAGAGTACGAGCGCTGCAATTCGACGAATAACGCCTGGATTTACGCTGTACGCGATTCTTTCTTCTTTGCTTTCGGGGATAATAAATTCTGGGCCGCCGACTGAGTGAGCTGCTGCTTTTTGGTGGCTTCATTGACGTTCGTGCACGCAGTTACTCTCGCGGCTGCTCTCAATTGGGCTCTATGCTTCGCTGGTCTTATTGGGTCGAATGAATTTATCGAATGCTGGATGTCTGAGAGAATTTTTAGCCGTAGTTTATGTTACGATCAATCAACATTAACTTTCGGTGATTGAAACAGCAAAATTGTTGAAAGACAGAATGGAATTGTAATTTTTGTACACAAAATTTTATTTTATATTTCAAAAAATAAACAATGCATCTAATTGGAAATTGTGAAGCAGTCGGTGCATGTATTTTTAAAACTGACTTTTTTCACTTTTTTTCTGTTTTTCCATATAAATTTTTATTAAAAATCAAGAATGATTAATTGCCTTATAATGGCCGCAACGTAGCCTAATTACTTTGTTCGAATAAGCAAGTTCTTATGTAATTAGAACTACTTAGTTGCGAAGCAAAAAGCAGTAAAAATCATTTCACGGCGCGTGAAATATTCTCAAGTTCATTGTTGAAAGTTGAAATTCGCGTCCCGGTCGCGTCGATGTTGCAGGAAGAGTTGAAACTTGTTGGAAGAAGAGAAAATTAAATTAAAAACCCATTTATGTAATATGAATGGATTTATATCACTTTAGCACCGCTGAACTTTGTTTTACGAAATTTTAAATTGCTCTTTTCTTTCTTAATTAGTTTAATTTATTGATCGACGTACATAAATAAGAAATATGCATGTTACATTGGATAATTTGCCCCAAATAAAACATCAACAGATAATCAATTCTTGCCTATATTAAGTATCATAATTATAGTTTTTTATTATTTCTGATGGAATGTTTATATATAGTTTTCATTTTGAGGTTATTTTATTTGTATATAAAATATAAGGATTAAAGCATTGATGAAAACATAACTTTTTTGACGACTGAAATATTCTTTATTAATTGATTTGTGAAATATCTCAATTATTTAGAATTTTACTAATAAGGATCACTATTCAAAAATACGCACACTTATCACTGTTAAATTCTTCAGATAATATTAGCTAATGCTTATAATGCACATCTCACGCAGCATCGAAAAAAAGCTAAAAGAATTACTCTCTTTTCCACGAATTGAAGAGTTACTATATAACATTACGGTTTCAATTTCTAGTTTTTATCCAGCCTCCAGTGTCAAACGGCGAGTTTTTCCACCTGGCAGTATAGATCGGCGACTGTTTAGCAGCGCGTTCCTGTAAAAGAGTCGTGTTTCGATCCTCCGTAGAATCCGCATCGATGCCGGCGCGCGTTTGCATTTTCCACCCTTGATTTTTCTTCATTGCGCGAATAGTGTGAGAGGCTGCAGGAGCGATTGATTTTCCTTTAGTGCTTTCGGCACGGAAGTTATGAGAATTTTTGTCAGTTTCTCAAGTTTCGGGAGGTACTTCTAGTTTTGGGCTTTTATCTTCTGTATTATAGGGTTTAAGTCCTTTGGTGATGAATTTGATGGGAGATAAACACTGCACCCCTGGTTGTATGTCTTGTGCTTGAATGATTTCAAACCCCCGTACAAATATTTATGTTCGGTGATTCTTCTATAAAGGAGTTTTATTTTGGGGGACGAAATTGCTTTTTTGTTTTAGAATATTCTGATAATCGCAAAAATCAGGTGTCTGATTAAAAATACGTAAAGTATCTTTTAATAATCTTTGCATTTCGTACTCTTTCTGCAATTCGTAATGATTCATTGAAATAAATAACGCAGCCATTAGTAAAAGTGCTTAATTACCGAATACTTCCGTGTCCGTGAAGGTAAATGATCATTTAGCACACTTGATTTACAACTTATTACTGCAGAAGGCACAAGTTCGCTCGAGTTCGCATTAATCTTTTATGAAATTAAACGTAATGTTGCTTCCGTTTCATCTCGAATTTTAGTTGTCATTTTTTTGTTCACACCAGACATCGCCAGTGCACGTGACTCGCTTCATCAGCCGGAAAATAAAATGTATGCATGCTAAATTAACGAAATTTATTGACATTAGTCGTCCCATATTCTCGTTAAGTCTGACGTCTGTCCGGGGCTTACGGTCCGTACTTTACATTGAAGTAGGAAAAGAGCCAACGAAAGCTACTGACAGCCGAATTGATTCTCTTAAGCCGTATAACTGCCTCCGTCACGAGAATTCCGCTGATTTAACTGTGGCCAGCCAACGCAATATCAATCAATATTTTATTGTGAGTTATATATTTTTGTATGTTGCTTGTTGGGAATTAAAGTGATGTAAAAAAATAAGAATTGTTATCTTTTCTATATAACTAATAAAAGAATATTCTTACAATAAAAGTATAAGAACTTTTATATAAGTATTAATGAAACAACGTAAAAAAAGCTGTTTATCTTACAAAAACACCTCGAACAAAAAGTCTACCTTATCGACATTACCTTTTTCGTTCTCTCAGGCTTTAAAAATTGAACTCTTAACACTCGATAGCATCAAACTTCCCTTAAACTGCAACCGTAAATCGTAAATCAATCCGAATTCTCCTCTTTTCGATTATCCGGCAAGGAGACTTTAATAAACCGAGAGGGCCGAAAGAATCCGCCTTGGCTCGAATTTTCATGAAAGCGAAAAATTCGTGATGGGGTGCGCGCCTATTTTCCTGCCGTTCTTCGAATCGCGTCGTGTCATTTTACTCCCCCGGGGTATTGTTAATAGAGTGCTTAAAATGCGGACGGCTCTTTTTCTTTCCACTGTTTCGCTTTGTTCGAGAGTTTTTGAGAATTCTAGGCTGGCGGCAAAGTTTGGATTTAGAATTCTTATGTAAATTTGTGTTTTCTATTTAACGTAAAGGTTCATTTTTTTTTTTAAATTATGAATGCTGATGATGGTGAATTTTATTATACATGGTGATTTTATTTGCCTATAAAATTGTCGATGGTTTTGAAATAAAAAAAAGGAATTTACATCTATGCAAATCTAGAATATTGTATTTTTCTTTAATTACGATTTTTTCGTAAGTGAATCGTCTATTCGTTATCTTCCGAATATTTTTACAGCAGCCAAGTAGACGCGAACAAAATTCAACTTTTTGGAAAATACGTTTCTCTATGAAAATATAGAACGAAAAAATTGAACTTCAAAAAGCGACTGATCCAGGAAATTCGTTGAATACTGAACGAAAGAACATAAATCGAGGAAAAATCACTCTTGACGTTCAATTTATCGATTTTTAATTTGCAATTTGCCGTCAAGATGACGATACAAAGGCCCTCGAAAATTTCATCCGAGTATTATACTTCTTAATGCTCGTCAAAAGCTGCGCATCGTATTTCTCGGCGACGCTTAACCAACCGAACATCGTGCTTCGACGTTCGAAGTTGTCAGCTCTCACGTAATATCTTCAATTTGCATTCTCTCTGTGTGTATAAAGTCCCTGCTTAATGCGCGTCTCCCGCTCTTATATTTCCGAGCGCAATGAAATTTACATTTTTCGACGATTTGACTTACATTCCTTTATTCTAAAATCAATACTCTGGGACAACGAAATATTAAAGTTTATTGGTCCATATGTCTAGGATTATTACTTTTTAAATATTTTAAAAGAAATTTTTAATAAAAAAAGTTGGGAATTCTTTATGAAAATTCTTCCATTTATGTAAATTAAATAAAAATTCTTTCCTTTTCATGTATGTACGTATGCTGAAAACTTAATTAAATCAAATAATTATAAGTAACTACTTTAAAATAAAAAATAACTTTGGACAAATTTTACATATCATTAAAGCCTATTATAACTATTTAGACATAATACGATAATGAAATACAATTTTAGCCGAGAATATTTTACGACAATTGAAAAAATTAATTATCAAGCATTAATTTTGCATTCGGATTACACCATGGATAATAACTTTATTGTTGAAAATATATAACGAATACTAGTTTAAATTAAATAAAAACAAATGGAAATTACACTGAAATATTCATGAGCAAACATATTTAATTATTTGATGATGACTAAAAATAATATCAATTTGTCATTTTCAACTACAAAACAAGCTAAGAATTGGCTAAAAACTGCTTAACATTTCTAATACCATGGTAATAGAACTCTTCAGTAGTTCTATTTACTATTTTCATCAATTACAGTCCATAAAATCACATATAAATTTTTACCTTTGTCACAATCAGAAGTTTTTAGTCAGCGGTTTTTAGTCATGATCTATCGGCGATGGGATCGAAGGCAGGGTACGAAAGGGGACTATGTTGCGGAAGTAACCTACTTTAAGTGTCTACTGTCAGAGAGAGGCAGACTTTGCAATTTGGGCTTCATCTAACGTGTACTATTGACTATCCGAACGAAAATGGATATTATTTTGAGAGCATAATTCGCGCTATGCTCTATTCTACTTTTGTGTATAAAATAGTAGTTTATAAAAGTCAACTGTGCAAATTTACACATTAATAATATATTTTTCTTTTTAGGAAACTGCATGAGAACCTTGGATAAAGTAATTACATTTTATTTAAAAGTCTGAATCGTTTTTATTCATGAACACGTACGTAAAATATCGTTTGAGACCCTTAAAAAAGTATCACTTTGACTTTACAATGCTTATGAATTGTCCCGAGGAATAAGATTAAGAAATTTATTTATAATTTATACCGAATACGCGAGTAACTTTGACGTGTTTCCAATGAGATATAAACTTCTCTTTTACAACTCCCTTGGGAAACTTCCATAATCAGATGATATACTTTTAATTTTACTAAAGATTATCGATTCTGGTACTGATTGGTGTATTAATAAAAAATAAATTACTTTTAATCCATTAAATTTAAATCTTCAAAAAGAAGTTTGATTAATTAATGAAATCTTTTTTCATTGGGATATAAAACACTTATAGATATAATAATTACATTTAATAATGATAATCTCTTCATTGATTGCAGTTATTAATCTTAAATAAATTTCCACTAATCCATTACCTACCAAAGATCGTCAATATTTTCTAAAAGAAATCATTATTTCCTATTCATTATTTTAGTTTATGATGTATTCACACCTCTAGAAGTTCCATTTTCCCGGCTTTTTAGACGCCTTCAATATTTTACTATTTTCAAATAAATCTTTATCCTTCATTCGACATTTCACACGTAAAAGATGACTCGAAGCAGCGGCGCAGCAGCCTGTAAATTCCTAAATGCAAATCCGCAACCTCCTTCATGAAAAAAAATTGTTTCTCCTACAGAGGCTGCAAAAAGCGGTACCCTTCCAATCAATTCAGAAAAGTCAGTTCATCGCGGCTTCTGTTCTGCCGAGAAAGTTCAATATAAAAAAAAGGAGAAACTCGCCTTCGCATGATAAGGAAAGGAACGACTCTCAAGGGGTTACGGTATGTTTTCCTTTTTTTCGGGGCAGGTCAAATACCCGTCGAGGAAACAAATCACCAGAACTCAGCAATCATATACCCTTCGATTCAGATCTTTTTTGGCATGTTTCTCGTCTTAGCTGATGCTGCTTTAATGTTTTTAAAGAAACATTAAACGTATGCTTTGTAATTGATTGCGCACTATTTTACACGAAATTTCTAACTATTTAACTTTTGAATTATATTCGGGAGAATAGTTTATGCAGGAAATTTCAGAATTTCGGAATACTAATGATTCATTTGCATAAAATTAAGCACTAACTATGTTTTAGCTAAAATTCAAAGCAGTTGTAATTTTTCTAAATATCTTTAAAAAGGAGAAAGAATTTCGTGATTTAGCATATTAAATTCATTCCGTTGTCTTCTCACTTTCCTGAGTGAAAGGTCCGACACAGCCCGAACCTTAATTTAAAAAACTTTAATTAAACGACAACTCTGTTCGCAAGCATAAAAAACAGGAGAACTATAATAAATGAATAAAGCTGTAAGCGAAAAACCGAAAAACCGCGATTTCAGTAGTGGCAGCAAATTTTAATCCAGAAAACTCTCACCTTCCTCCTCCATCTTCGCTGCTGTTTGTTAAAGTGAAAGGAGACTCTTCTATCGACGTGCGCTTCACTGCGCGAACACAAACATCGCGGTCCTGGGGCTCTGCATTGTGTCACAAGTGAGTTCAGCGATTAGCACCTTGAATTGTTAATGTGTCATTGAGCCTTAGCTGTTGAGAGTCAGCGCGGCGATGCCGCTTTCTGGAGCTTTGCGAGAATTTGCGTTTTGGGGCGGTCACCGACAGTCGGGATTATGAAAAATTTTTAGCGAAAACAACTTTTTGTACGTATAAGTATAAAGATTCGATTGAATTCAGTGCAATTCATTGGATTGCCATTGAACGCGAAAGGATTAAACGTTTACTTCTTTCTCTCTGGACATGGATAGTTATTCAAGACTAAAACTTCTCATTTATAAAGATTTTAAAAGTATGGTTCAAACAAATTCAAGTCTATCTTTAGATTACTTTAAAGTGAAATAATTTTTTATTAAAGTTTATCTAACTCTTTAAAATCAAACTTAGTAAATTATTAATAAAATTATTAAAAATTCATTGGTACTTAGCTTCCTCCTAACTAATTTATCGTTCCAATATTATCTCTGAGATTCATTAAAAACAATCAATTTCAAAAACATAATTTCAAACTATTCTTTATTTTTAATTAATTATTTATTTTATTTTTCTATCTCCATTTTAGAATTTAATGAGCAGCAAACAAAATTTAAATAAAAATTTTGTCATTGGAATATTTAAGTTCTAAATACAGATCTTTGGAAACTCCATCATGCACAAAGCCCAATTTCGCGCAAACTTAAATAAAAATGCATCTGATAAATCAATCTTTGTACAACACGTATCAAAATATTTCAGTTTTCAGCTTTTTTCTCAAAAACTAATTGACAAAATGGCTTGAAATTTTTACAGATTATAGCTACATATATTCTTAATTACCAAAAATTTGTTCAGAGCAGTTGATAATTTAATTTAAGAATTATAAGCTTTTTTAAAAGAAACACGTTTTCATTAAAAAAAAACAAAAGAAACATAAGAGCTAGGGTAACTTTTTCCTCTGAAATTATAGGTATTTTTATGCTCTTTAAATTGGCCTTCGTTCGATTTAAATATCTCGATTCTATCATTAAAAAAAAATTAAAATTAAGTTTTTCAATAGTCGAAAATGTGCGATAAAACAAAAACAAATAAGCTAAACAAAAAAAGATTTTTTTTACCGGCATCACAAAAAAAGGCAAGAAAATGAGCCGTGAATGATGAAAATCCGTTCAGTAGAAGCTGACATCCAGGCGTATACATACAGACACACACACACAGACACACCCATACAGACATTTTTCAAAAACCATTATTCTTGTTCCTGACACACCTTAAAATACAATTATAAAACGATGAACTCCAAAAATTACTGTCACAAAGCTTCCTCTAGGAGGAAGCAAAATTATTTTCCTCGATAAGAGTTTTCTCTATTTATGTCAGTACTTTCAAAGTTGAAAAATCCTTATAAACGTAAGTTATCAGTTTTTATAACACATGAGCAAAGCAATAAATGAACTTTCAGATAGCTAATCTCAATGGTTTTGATTAACAGTTATCAAGAGTGAAAGTATGTAATACTACTCATAATTAAGCGATAAAACTGTACTTTATGAACTAATTTTGTTTGATTCAACTTATCTATGAAGGTAAAAAGTTCTCAATGGATAAAATATCTTTCGGGTAAAAGTAAACAGCTCATACAATAGAAAAACAAAGATCCCACTTATTACTTTAGGGAAAAGAAAAGTGAGAGCATGCAAGAATAAACTACTACTTGTCAAGTACGACCAAGTCAATTATTTTCCCGACTTTTACGAGCGATCAAAAACAATGCACACCTCGGAGGTACAAATCAATACTTCTCTCTTGCCCCGGACATTAATTTCATCGGGCACACAGGCCAACTTTCCGAATTTTTCCAACTGTAAGCAAGATAAAGGATCCTTTCCTTCCGTCCAAGGCAGAAACCCGAGCAGAAACCGGCGCGTCAATATTCAACCCGCTGGACTAATAAAGCTTGAGCGACGAGAACATCAGGTACCTACTCTATAACTGGTCATTCCCTCTCTCTACACATTCGAGGGGCCGCATTTAGCTTGTACGCGATTTTTTTTTCTTTTTTCGAAGGAGAAAAATTAATAGGATAATGTAGCTGTTGCATCGCAAGCTCATATGTGTTGGACCAAAGCTCTTGTAAGAAAAGCTGAAGCTGCATTTCGTGGATCTTTACGGGCATTGCGTTTTTTCAAGTATTTGCTGGATATGAGACGTGGGATTAATGAATTAAGCTAGACGATTGAAGGCTCGTGTAAGAGTTGTATTAATGATTAGAAGAAGGATTTTAGTTTAACAATTAGTTTCCTATGAACAACAAGTTGCATAATTCTTCGTGCAATAAAAATGATTTTTACTGTATTAGAGGGCCGATTGTCGGAAATTTAAGAATTAATCAATTAAAATTAGATAGGTACTTAGAATGTTAAGAAAAGTTACTATTAAAGCGCGGAGAAACATTTATTTTTTTAGATCGCAATATATTAATCCTTAGACCGCCACGACCTGACCCGTACATATCCGTCCTTGTTTGGGTCCTATATATATATACGTAAAGGGTCTCAGAACACATTCGTATAGGAGAAACCCATTTTTCTTTTTGTCAAATTTTCGGCCGTCTAAAGATCAATATATAGTTCATTTTTAATAAGACATCACTGCGATTGTAATTAACAAATAAGTTATGTAGAACTTTGAATGGTTTTTTAAAATATAGCACAACTCCTGGTTGAAAGTAACTCAAAAAAAACTTATATAGAAGCGAAAATTTTATCGGTTTTTATGTGTGAATTTTCACCATTTTTTGACGATTTTTTCGGATTCTATTCACTCTTTTCCGTAGAGTTTACGACCGGTAATTAATTAATAAATATTATATTATATGTAAATTATGTGTAAAAATGTAATAATTCACTTTTACTTTGGAAGATAAACAGTTAATTTTCTTAAGCAATTTTGTACAATAAATAAAAGAATCATCAACGTGTTATTTTACAGTTTTCACATTTTTTGTACATTAACTATCAAAATGAACACAAAGAGCAAAAACTCATTTTCTTATTTTTTTTGGTTGAAATAGTAGAATTATATATATATATTAAAAATCCACTATTACATATGAAAAGCTACAATTCGCAACCGTAAATTAGCGAGTTTGCGAATTAATAAAGTTGTACAGTTAAAACGTTGCACAGTTGCAGATCGATTGAAAAGGGCCAAGCCCCTGGAACTGAAACTGGAAATATCCAACTCCGTCAACTCCGAGCAATCCTGCACTGTCTAAATTCTCGCAAAGCTCGACTTGAAAAGCAGCGGAAACTCGAGCGGCGTACCGATTACATCGTCGAGGGGAGAGCCGGACGCGCGACCGACCGGCTCGTCGCTCGCGACGGCTGCAACTGGTGGCTGCTGCACGCGCGAAACTCCGCGCAAAGGCCTCCGGCGGCCCCCTCCCTCTCTACTCCGAAGCCCAAAGCTCGCGCAGCCGCCTGCCGCAGGCAGCTTTTTTAAGCGGACGAAAATACGCGGCACCACGCCACGTGGGGGACAGGCACCAGGTCTCCAGGAGGCGCAGCGCTTGCAGGATGCTTCGGGGAACTGACGACTTGTGTGAGCGATGAGAGATTCATTTTAGCTGTTAGTCAAATAAATCTATAAAGTCATTCAAAAAGTCTGTTTCGCTGCACAGTTCGGAATTGTTATATAGTATAATAAATATACAGATTTAAATTTAATTTAAAAATGAACTTAGTTATTTGTAGGTTTGTAGTTAAATTACGTTATACATATAGTTTTCACAAATAAAACAATGAGATTAAACGATTTGTTAACGCACAAATTTTGAAATTTATTCTTAAGCCATATTCGAAAAAAAGAAATAAGTTTTAACAAAAATTTAACAATTTTAATAAGAATTATGCTAGATTTAGAAATACATTCTTAACTAATTATAAATTAAAATAAAAGCATTTAGTGATTGATTAATTTTATTACATTTAATACGCTATGATACGCTAAATACTCAATCATGAGAATCCGAATTGGAAGGGAACTAATAGCTTAATGAATCAAAAGCGATCATTTCACATGATTTGGCAGTTCCTTGTTATTCGGAAATTTGAGTTTTATATAAATAATAGTATTATAGTTATTGTGAAGAAGCATTACTTCCTAAGCATTGTCCTTTTTTTGCAGCAGTAATTAAATGATAGAATGATTTAACAGATTTTTACGTCTAAATGCCTTAAGAAAAACTTAATTAATCTGCTTTTTTTTAATTACAATTACGACATTTGCGCGTTATTTTATTAAAAACGAAAAAATTTTTTAAATAAAAAAAGTAATACAAAAAAGAAAAAGTAATGATGTATGATGCAAATGTTGCTTCTTTATATAAAGAGTTAAAAATTATCCAATTAAATTTTTTATAATGAGTTCTATTTTTAAGTATAGAGTTGCTTTCTGTTTGTTTATCAAATGATGTATATAAATTATTTTTTTATCAAATGCACAATCAATTACAACAATATCGTTGCTAATTTAACTGCTTCGTTAAAAATAGACTGTCCTCAAGAAAAAAAACCAGTGGACATTTTTCTAACTCGAAATCGTGAATTCTCCAGTATCTCATTCGCATTTCACTTCCCGGTGCTCGGAGCGCTGTAATAATTGTAATGCGCTCTAATGGGTCGCTACTTAACGACTTTCGCTCGCTCCCTCCTTTTTCCCTCTTCTCTCGAGTGTGTCTGCCCGAGTTCGAGTTAATTAACTAATTAATTTTCTGCCTGCACGCCTTCGCATCGCTCGATATCGGCCTACGTCGTTGACTTCGTTCAACCGCAGGGAAATCGGAGTGCAGGATGCGCGCCGCTCAATTATAGCGGATTAGCCGCATGTAAGCCGAGAGTATTAGCCTGGCTGCGATGGCCAGAATCCCGCAAAAAAGATCGTCGGGGTATTGCGCGGTTCCCGCTTGCTTTGTGAGTCCGACTTTTGGAGAAATGCTGGGTCATTAAATTCTTTCTGGCTGTTATTTGAATTTTATGAAAATTTATGATTGCTGTAAACACTTCTTTGAAACTAAAAGACGGCGCAGATCTAGTACGTTTTAACTCAGCGGTTCGAATTGTAACTGACATGAAAATTATTTTTTTGAACGGTTAAAGTGTCAACTATTAGTCAATATTAAATTTAGAGCAAAAAAGCAATTGGTAAAATAAATTCAAAGTTTAAAACAGTAATTTCGACTTAATTTACAAATGATATTTATTAAAAAATTTTATAAGAAAGATAACTTCATTTGTTGAAAATGATTTTTACAGCATTACGTAATAACAATACGTAAGAAGTTATAATATAATTTAAAAGCTAAGTTTTAGAGAATTGATGTACAAAAATTAAGTGATCTGTATTGGTTAATAAAGGTTGTAATTTGATTCTGTTGACAGTTACGATGGTAAAAAAAAAAAAAAAATATTAATTAATTAATAAAATGCTGCTGCTGGTCTCTGCTATATTGGTTCAAATTATTACAAAAATTCCATTTCTCGTTCAATTCCAACAAATTTCAATTGTTCTGTAGGGCCATACCTAAAAAATAATATTTTCTTTTAATACACAAACACTATAATTTATGTAAAAGTAAAGTGCATTAGTTAGTCATTGTTTTACTGTAATATCTAATTAAAAGTTTGGACTTCATACCGATAATCGAAAAATAGTTCTTCTCCCGGCTGTATTGCTCTCTTGGCAAATATTCCGATACGGTGATCTCCGTTTACCATCATAACTTTGGCATAACAGTTAGGATTTATTGAGTGATTAGCGAATCTAATTTTGTTACCCTTTCTAGTAGCATCAACAACAAAATCTAAAATAAAACAACAATATTTAATTAGTAATTTTTCTAATTTAAAAATTTTTTGAGTCTTCAATGTTTTATTGTTTACATACCGTTATTAAGATTAAATAAGAAACTACACATATATTTATCATAAACTTTTCCTCTCCTATCAGCTTCATCTTGACTGATGATTTCACCACAATATTCTGATATAAATTCATTCTTTGCAGCAGATTCTTTTAAGAAAATGCCCCAGCCAGCAACATCAGATGGTGCCATAAGTAAATGCTTGTCTGTAAATTTAAATTCATTTTTACATGCTTGCTTGGATTTTAAGATTTCAATTCTTCTACGGAGAAATTTGTTGATACTTACGAAGACCTCGTTGCACGCTGACATTCTTACAAGAAATCTTTTGTATGTGATACTGATCAGCACCGCAAGTCTGACAGAGGTCCGGATCGCATTCTCTAACAGCCAGATAACAGGGACACTGCTTTGTATTACATTGCGCTTTACAGCGGCAGCCAGGAAAACGGTTCTGACATTCGCTACTGCACTGACAGAATTTTTCGCAGAAATTCTGTGCTTGAATGCATGGACATGAATTATCACACGGCCTATTCGGATGATCACAGGGAGCAAAATTATGTACATGATTCGCACCTAGGAAAATTACATATTTTTAATGAAAACTTTAAATTTTAAAAAGTTAATTAGATACTTGAATTATCAAGTGTCTGTTTATTAAAACATTCTTAAGTCATACCTGAATCCTTTTTCAGTTGAATCTTTCGGCAGTGCATAGACCAGAGCCTATGCTTCTTCTTCTTCTTTCGTGGAGGTGTAAAATCTTTCATACTTTCAACCGCTGGAATATCACTGGCCTCTTTTAGAGAAAATTCATACACCTCTTTGCAAGTTTTGGTAAGCATTATTTGGGCAAGGGCACAAGGGTTGCCTGGGAAAGCTTTATGAAGCGCTCGGAATAAGCTCTGTTCGGATCCAGTCCATGATAATTCACGTTCAGTTTTTATTCGCTGCACAGTACCAAGAAGAGAAAATGGTTCCTGATGGTCAGGCTGTGGTTGATCTTGCATCATGTCTTCATCAGGTTTTGAGTCTTTGTTTACATTTTGCTTGAAGTCTAAAATGTAATAATAAATTAATAATTTTTTTTAAAAACTTTTTTTAGCACTTATTTAATTAAAATATATAAAAACGCATTTTAGAAATATTACCTTGACAACTACCACCTTGACTATACTTATTGCTGTCATTACTATCTTCACTACTTGCTTCATTACCAGAATCAACACTGGCTTGTTTACGAACTTTTCTTGGGCGCTTCTCTTCATTTTCTTCCTCCTTTATGTCAGCTGCCTGAGCTGCTAGTTTTTCCTTCATACCTTCCTAAAATTTTGTAATATTTTTTTATTTAATTAAAATATTATAATTTCAATTTTATACTTTTATAATTAATTTTTTAAATTTTATTTTTTCAAAGTGTATAACTTACCAAATGCATATAACATTCAGCACCACAAGCTTCTGCAAAAGGTTTAAGGTCTGGTCCTTTACGTTTTTGAAGATTTGGACCGGGATGACAAACTTGTAAACCTGTAAATAGAAAAATTAATAAATGAATATTCAAATAAAGTTCTTTTCATATCTAAGATTAACGACAGCCAAAAAGTAGACAGCAATGAGCAATAAATGAATGATTGCAAAGATGAGAGTCCTGGTTGATTTTCTTGGTGCTAAACATAGAAAAAGCTTTTGACCACATATTTATTTAAGTTACCTTGTGGTGAAGTTCCTCTGGTGGCTACAATAAGTTCAAAATTAAATATAATATAATCTCTTTTTGATATTTGCCTCTATGGTTTTACGGCGTATTTATATATAATTATTCAAATTTGCACTTCAGGTGTTTGTCAGTCATATGCATGTGTATACGTTTGTATTAGTTTTAAATGTGTAATATTTGTATTACTTTGAATTAGTGAACTCAGTTAACAAATTTTAGAGCCTGGCTAAAGCTAAAGCCATATCATCTCAAGTTCAGTTAATAAATAG
>JAWWEO010004790.1:0-44645 GCA_035582975.1 Ormyrus labotus
ATGTATATGCTCTAGACCAATCACAACGCTCCATGATGAGCTTCAATTTACATCTCATGGATTTTTTAAGGAAGGAATTTTATCTTAATACAGATAATTTCAACTTTGTAAATTTCTCAATTTGTAATCGTTGACTAAATTATTAGCGCGAAATTCTCTTGCATGATTTTACGAAGTGATCGCGAAAATCCTACATCTAAAACTTAATGCTAACTTAAACCTATTTAACACTAGGCCAGCCGGATCGAGACTGATCTCTGGCTTCTGAACTTCTATTGTCCTAACTGTAGTCCTAATTACAAACACATAGATCGCTCGCACTGTTGATTGGTTGCGGCGCGACAGTCGACGTTGCCGTTGAACGAAAGCGAGACGTTGGGTCTCAATTGCAGGTTTCGGCAAGGCGGCAAAATAGTCTCGCATAGTGTTGGTGAGCAGCATCGAGCGCAATCCATTCTTCGGGCCGCTTCGGTTCTCTCCGCAAGCGTTCGGCTTTCGCTTGATGATCTAACGCTCTGCCACTGCTTGCGCTTCTTGAATTTTTCAACGATGGCGTTTCCTTCCGGAACTTGACTTAGAAATGATTTTGCAATCCTTTGCCGTTCTTGCCTTTTCCACACTGGATTGTGCGATCCTTAGTTTTCTACGTTGCTGCCTTTTGAAATCCGTTGTCGGGCTTCCATTCGCGTCACCTGCTGGTTCTTTATTTTATCGGCTGTGGGCGTTGCGTTGCAACGATTGATCTGTGTTGTTGAATTTTCCTTGGAGTTCCCTTTGCCTTTTTTTGTTCCGCTTTTTATAGTTGATGCCTACATAGCCTCAAGTTTGATTCCGCTCGATCGATGTATGATAAAAAAAAGGTAACGAAATTAATAAGTAAACACAATTCTAAATATTTATAAACGGTTGTAAGAGTGCGTGCCCTTCGCTTCCGCGGTGTTGGATTGTGAGGGTCGTTCCTCTCGGCTTGCTTAGGTACTAATAAATAATTCGTCCGCGTGAGCGTATACATTTTTCGGGAGAATAGACACACACGACTACTGCCTGCAAATAAGCTCGCGAACGCTCACTCGTTGAGATTGAGGCTGCCGGACTCCGAGAGAAAGAGAGAGAGAGAGAGAGAGAGAGAGAGAGAGAGAGAGAGAGAGGCGGAGAGAGGGGAAGAGGCATTATGCGCTTTACGGATGGCCGAGCTTCGTGCGCAAGGTTCATTGAGCAATCTTATATGAGTGCTTTCTTTATTTTAATCGCTGATGACGCTTGTTTGAGGTAACGAACCGTGCCGAGTAAGCTCGTCCATAAATTAGCGGCAGGGGGCCATTTATGGGATTTATGAATGAGTGGGCCCGAGTGCTTTAATTACGTACTACAAGGCAACCTCTCGCCGCATCAATCACGGCGCGTGCTGTAAAAATAGTCGCGTCGACGCGTGCGGCTCTTTATATCCATATTATTCTAAAAGTAAACAGAGTGGCAAGCAGACTCGGTAAGCATCGGAGATATAACAACCGTATAACACCTCGCGCTACACGCGAAATTAGCAGTCGCAGCCGGAAAATTTCCATTTATATAAGTAAACAGAGAGAGAGATAGAAGCCTCGCGGAGCCGCGAAGACAGCATTTCGCGCGGCGCCGACACGTTAGCGCTCCGCGTTATATCGCAGCCGCAAATCGAAAGCGTCAACTCTCGCGGAGCGAGCCAACCGATATTGCGCACATTGACGCTCCGCGAAGGAGACGCCTTATCGGCGCGCGAAGCTGTACGCTCGTCAAAATCGTCCGGTCGCGCGTCGACGAGCGCGGAGAGGCGCCTGCAGGCCGCCCCGAGATACGTATAATTGACCCCGGCACGTGACGAGTTTCGAACGTTTGACCCCCCGACGCGACGGTGCGAATCAATGGGTTTCTCTGTCTCTCTCTTTCTCTCTCTTTCGCGTCGACTCGTATTCCAATGGAGGAGCGCTTTCGCATATTGGTTTTTCAATTTCGAAACTGGAAAGGGTTTCTGTGTCACGCGGCTTTTGTTTCTTTTTTTTTTTTGTTCACCCCCCGAGTGCGCTGGTTGAACGCTCGCGTCGTGTCCGACTGCGAGGTTATTTATTTCGTTCTGAGTGCTGTTTGCCTTCGGGTAACTGAGATGTTTTACTTGGAATTCGACGGCTGTAAATCAGCGAATGCGATTAGGTGCTTTATTTGGTTGGGAAGTTTAAGGTTTCGTGTGGAGATACGGTGAAGCAGGCTTTATCGAACCATTATATTCGCCCAGTTTTTTTCCGACAAGATTCGTATTATTCTCCCGGCGGGGAAGGTCTAATGTTGCGTTCCAAAAAAAAAATGTGTAATATATTACGTGACGGCAATAGAAGAAACTCATTTCGGAGATATCAGAGTCACGCACGAATACTCCCCTCAAAGTACAATGGATAAATATATGAAGACTTCCGTTTAATTATTTTTGTATCTCGCGGAGAATTTCACGAGATTTATTCCCGTTGCGACTCGAGTTAGCCGCAGGTATTAGAAGTAAATTATTCACTTTCGGGATGCGAGGATTAATGTTTTGTGAAAAATGTTTCGTTCCGCATCGCGGCAAGAAGCTAATTTCGTTGCGTACGAAAATCCAATTTGCTCTGACCCCGATAGAAGAAAAAATTTGGGGAGATTAATTTTTTTGGGCGGAGATTAATATCCGATGAGAATAAAATGATTAATAATATGAGAAATTCGAGGTAGACCACGATAATAACAATCGAGGATGTATAATGCATCGCTGCGAGCGTGCAAAAAATTACTAAAAAAAAATGAGAATTTGATTGATGGAATCGATATTGAAAAGAATGATATATTTGGAAGTAAAACTTCTTTCTATGAACAGTTATATACATGTATATAAAGATCATTCATACACCTGATTTCTCCGAGGTTAAACATCCAGGGAACGTTAGAATCGGTATAATAAGAAAGTTTCTCGATTTTTGATTCTCTCAGCTCGATTGTAAGTACACGTCAAACTGCAGCTCGAGTTCACGCGGCCTTTTGTCTTACGCGGCGAATTTCCAGAAGGGATCGAGGCGGTAGGTTATACAAGTCTGCCGATGGTTAGACCGACGAGACAATTAAAACTTTCTGTACTTGCGTTGCGTTATAGTATACATATATATACGGCCGTTCTCTTTATCCTCCGTACTTTGTCCGCGACGAGAGCGAGTCACCTCGTTTTTAGCTCTCGATCTCTCGCTTCCTCTCTCTTTCTGTTCCTATGCCATTCCGTAGTTAGGGTATATCAACTTTAGCGAATAAGTCGTTAAAAGCTCGCGAAGATGAATTTGAATAAAGACCAGTACTTTGTATGCGACCTTGCGATCTCCATTGTGAGAGCTTTATTAAGGCTGTTGCGGAGTCGGCTTGCCAATTATTATTTATTTGCGGCGTTGGAAAAATCTTTGCCGCACTCGAGCTTTCAGCGGAATATAGAGTTACGCTTAATATTCCTCTGAAAGTTTGAGCTGCCTCTTCTCCTTTTGGCAAGGAAATTTCTTTTTCAGGAGAAAGAGCCTTTTTACGGCTTTTTTTATTAAATGGGATGTAATTAAAAAAAAGGCTAGTATCTTTCAAGACAATTTTCTGTAAAAATAAAATGTTGGACCGGACGAAGAAAAAAATAATAATGAAAGAAAATAGTTTCTACATAATTGTCATTTGTGCTGCAGGATAATAGCAGCAATTACACCGAATGAGATACTCACGCCAACAACTCGGTCTTTTTCATTGGATTCAATCTAAATAGCTCGCGCAAAATATGCAGCTGCAGGCCAATTCGAATCCAAATCGACGGTTAAACTGTCGAATCAGCTCCGCACCCAAGCATGCAGGGGAGCAAAAGAAGAGAGCGATCAAGAGAGAAAAAGAGAGAGAGAGACAAATCGCCGAGGAACGAGCGAACACGTTCGAGCATTCAATAAGTCCCTCGAGTCTCGAGGCATTTAGACGCTCGATCGCCGGCCGCAACATTCGTTTGCGCGCGTGTGTGTGTGTGTGTCTGTGGTTGTATGTGTGGGGGAGAGGGGGCTGATAAAAATTCAGACCGGCCGGGAGGAGGGGAGTAGTCGAGAACCTTTTCGCCGTGACGACCGCATTGCGTATTAATTCGAGGGATATACGACCGCTGCAGGATCGATTGATTGAATTTTCAAGGTTTCGCAGAGGAGGCTACAAGAGTCACATATAGAGAGAAGCAGGTGGGAGACGGAAATAGTTGCGACTGAAAGATAGATGTACCCGGAGGGTGAGAAATATTAAGGTGAGGACTTCGGGGCTTATCTTATTTACAACGAATTATTTATCAAAAAGAATCAGCAGAAATAGGGGAGGTTTTATTTTGGTGACTACAATTTTTAATAAAAATGAAGATTTCCTTTTTTTAGAAGAGAGCGGTTATTATTTCTGTACGGCAAATGCTCTTCTGCTTTGAATAATAAAAATTCTTTTAAAAGGTGCAGTTAATTTTAAAGTTTAAATTGTCCTTAAAGCAAGAAAGTTAGTATTCGAAATTTTTGTAATGATATTATTATTCGCGAAATGCATTTACAAAAAGATAAGCAGAGACTGCTTGAAAAAGTGAAAAGTTTGTATTACGAAAGAAGTGGTACAAAATTAAACCAAAGTTTTTTCAAAAGATAACTGAGAGAATATATAATGCCTCTTGGAGTAGATGAAATTTAAAAAAAGAACTTTTCTTTAATCATATTTATAAATTGGAACAAATTTTTCAAATAAAATATAAATTTCGTTTGTAAGTATAATTATGATTAATATTTTTAAAATTTTTTAAAACGACATTTAATTTAAACTCACTTTGTAACGCATTTAATATTACAGAGTATAATTTTAGTATTTATACGCACGTCATACCAAGTAAATGAAACAAATTTCGTGGAATATTTTGACACAGTTTCCTCATCTCATTGACATTTCTAGATCATATCGGAGAAAAAAATTAACGTGTAATTTCGTCGTCTGCTACGAGAGAAATTTTCAAAGTTAACAAAACTCTCGCTGCTTTCTTTTCCGATTACTTCTTCACTCGACATCTTTTTTTAAACGAAGCGCCCAAAAAACTTTTCCCGCTCACTAATTATTACAACATTCCTTCCTAAAAGCAGCATTAATTCCAGCTCCCCTCCTAAAAAATAAAAGCAACATCGCCTTCACAATCCCCGTTAATCTTCTTTGCGCGCAATACCCGGCATTCCAGTCGGGCCTCTCCACGCAACGAGCAATAAATAAATGCGAGCCAACCGAGCGGGAAAAAATAAGAGCCGCACGAGAGACGAAAGGATAAAAATAGAGGGAGGGAAGGGTACCGGCGGCAAAAATGACCGGCATCCTGCGAATTTCGTCCGGCAAGCCGATCACGTAGCGCGCGATGTTCGCCCGCGTCGTAAGCTCCGTCAAAGCAACCCCCCGCCCCTCCGACTGCGCCGTTACAAGGGATCCGCCTCCGCGATTCTTTCGGGGGGATCCCTCTCGTTACGCGCGCGAGCAGCCGCGCCCACGCGATTTTGGGCCTCGTAAATAAAGTTGCTCGATTTTGCGTGCGCCGATGGCTGCTCTTCCCTTTTTTTGCAGACTCCGGTTGAATTCGCCGCAACGGACGGAGGGCTTTCTGGCTGCGCGATTTCTGGGTCGAGGGGGGACTTTTTTTTTTTTTTTTGTTTTCGAGCTTAGGAGTCTGTTTGATAAATTGGCCTCTCGGTTGTTTTTGTAAACAGGCATTATTGAATTGAGAATGGTACTTGAAAAGAACAGCAGACTACTATTATCCTTTATTATTGTTTTAGTTTTTAGCTTTTTATCCGTTCAAAAGCTTTTCGCATCAAATCTCAACGCGAGCGTTCGATTCAAATTACCCGCAAATCCGTCTCGAATTTCCGAAAATTGAAGCGCTCGGATTTATCTCCCGATCGACTACAAAATCAAAATGTCGGAAGAATTAAAATGAAATTCGGAGGTTCGATATAAAACGAGCGCGTCAAAAAAAAAAAAAAACGGGGCGAGCTTCGCGCGCAAAACTTGCTCTCGCTCGCCAGGAATTTAAACAAAAACATCGACACCGAGAGCGGGATTCCTTTTTTCCATTAAAATTCCGCTTTGAGAAATCCAAGAGAGTAAATGAAATTGAAGCCGCGCGCGGCGCGAATAAAAGCGGAAAAGCGGCGCGAGCCTTAGTTAATTAGCGCCAATTGTTGACCGAATCGAGGCATTCGGACTATGTGCCGTCGTTAAGGTATCAAACGTTGTTTGCACGCCGGACACGAACTTTGTTGTTCGGCGATGCGCGAGTGTACTGCTGCCCCCCTTTGTGCGTCCGCGCTTCGGTGGCGACGCATTATCGGAGAATTTTTGCGACGGATGTTGCGCGAACGTTGCAGGGTTCCGGGAATGTTTTCGCAGCTTTCGAGATGAATGTTTCATGAGGACTCGTAGAAAAAAATGCGACGGATCGTACATTAAACGATAACGACTGGTTAAATATTTATCCGGATTTCGAGGCGAGGGTTTGATTGCGCGGTAATTGCGGACGCGTGTCGCGACGAGGGAGTTTCATTTTTTGCGATGTTTCCTACGTTCGATAGTTTATTAATACGGCAGCGTCATATAAAATTAAGTGCAATGGACGTTGAATGGATGCAATGTGAATGATACATGCCATTTGATACGTGCTATTTACATATATTGATTACAAATAATGGCTTCGTTTACAATGTCGTTGCAGTACGTTGATTGTCCCCTGTACATTGTTCCATTTTAAATCAGAAATTAAGATAATGAAGTCGTATTTATATATTGAGCAATCAAACGAAAAGCGCCGACGTTGCGTTCGCTTGTCCAAATCACGTCATCAACATTTACGGTATTGATACGGCAAGTACTAAAGAACCAAGAGAAAATCGTCCCTCGATACGCGCCGCGAACAAATATCCCGTGTCTGTTCCGGCACAAAAGATATTTCCCTAAGCGTCTTATCGTACAAATTTGTAACGAATACCGTAGTGCAAAAACTGCTACACGAACATCGCACTTACGCTCGGTATTCGCATATCGAACTTGTCGCCTCGAGATCGTCGCAGCCTTCGTGTTCCCCCCCGCCTTATCCATCAGCAGCCGCAAAAGAGCTTCGAGCGCAGAGAAAATCCGTTTTTACGGCGTCATTTCCTTCATCCTTTGCGCGCATAAAAATCTTTCTTTTTAACCGGCGGCCGCTCCCGCTCCCCCTCCCCCCACCGCTCCCGGTGCTCTCTATTTTCCATTCGGCGGTCGGCCTTTTTAGCGGAGCTCGCGAATGCCTTTTGACGAAAAAAAAAGGGGCGCGAGTGAGAGAGAGAGAGAGAGAGAGGGAGGCTGCACGCATCTTTCCCTTTGTTTTTCCCTCGCGAATCTCTTCATACGCCAGCAAGAGCGAGTAGTAGAAGAGGGCTTTTCTCGCGCCTCGACGAGGGGCGGGGGAGGGGTGACATTAACGGACGTGAGCCGCCTCGCACGCGGCGGCAGCATCAGCAGCTTCCCTCGAGAGAGAAAAGAGGGAGAGTGAAAAGAGAGCGAGCGAGACGGCGAGAGGGCAAAAAAATGTCTTTAACCAAAGGGGGCGCCTCGGCAAAGTAGGCCAGTGGGTGATTGGGGTGCAGCCTATCCTCCCCCACTCTCTCTCTCTCTCTCTCTCTCTCTCTCTCTCTCTCTTTCCCGCTTGCGTAATGTACGGTCGCTCTCTCCGGGCTTTTACGTCACGAGCTGACGTCACGCCGAGGCAGGCGACCCCCTGATTTAGGAGGGGCTGAGACTCAGCCAGCCTCGACGCATCAGTTCCCCCCTCTCTCTCTCTCTCTCTCTCTTTCTCTCTCTACCTCTCGTTCGCGTGTGTACACACCTGGGGCAAGAACCCCTGCGAGATGCTGTTGCTGGTGGCCGTGTTAACGCGTATGACGTATGGACGCGCAAGTGAACACACGAGGGGGGAACGAGCCTGCACTCGATGCGTCTCGTTTATGCTCCTGCGAATTCGGCGCGCGCGCGAGCGCCGCCGCGGCGACCATTAGTGGCTTTGCGCTTTTCCGGGAAAAGGGATTTATCGCCGGTTTGGATTTTCTGGGAGGGGGGGGGGCTGCAGTACGCGGTCAGCCTCCGTTGTTTCTGTTTGCTCTGGCTATCCGCGGGAAGTTATTTGCACTCGCCCGAATATATTCAATTTCGATCGGCGAATTTGTTATGATGTTTATGAATTTATTCGGTAAATCGCCAGGGGTGCCTTAAAATTCCTTGGGCTAATCTAATTTTAAAATTGCGATGCTTATTTGCCGTGTGCTATTGGAGTATCGAGTTTAATTTAAAATCAATGTTTTCCCGCTTCGATACGTGTTTGTTTGCTATTGATTTGACTTTCAATCCATTATTATTGCCTGCGCTGCACGAGTATTATACGGGGTATTATTTTCCGTTGTTAATATTTTATTACGTACAGTTAAATTTCACGTCAAACTAGTGGCTTTTACTGGCGCGTCGAGTTCTGTTTCAGAAAAGCGGAGCAGAAAACGTCGCTTCTCAAAAAATCAGAAAATTCTTCACCTCTCTCTCCACAGAGTAACCCGAGAAACGCAAACTAGACTCGTCTGTGAATTCTTGAGTGCACGGCAGACTTTATCCGAACCGCCAAGCCTTAAAAAGTCACCGAAGAAATTTCCGTGCCAAAACGAAAGCGAAACCGTCGCGCGCACGCATTCCTCCTCTCCCGGAATGCGCCTACATTAGAGCCCCTCTCTCGCAGACGACCCTCATGTGGGTCAGACTTGACAGGCCGGAGCTCTCAATTCATGGTGTTTTTCGGAAAACTTGAACGAGGGCAGTTTGATATCTCTCCCCTCAGGGTTATCTTATTGGATGCTCTCGCGGCAACGAATCTCCTCGAGCGTGAAAGATCGACCGGGTCTATATACAGTATAAAGGCGTTGATTCGCAGGCCGATAAAAAAGTCATTTTGCGGTTTAGGAGACAGCGGGAAATTACCGAACTTTCGAGCCGCTTGTAATATAAATTTCAAGCTCCGATTCGCGTCTGGTGTAGGTGCACGATAAAGATTTCGAATTCAAAATCCAAAAGGATTACGATATGTTTGACAGAGGAGTTTTGGCCTGTGCGCCGTAAAATTTTACGATCGGCAGATAACAATTTATGCCGTATCGAGAAAACGCGTATGCAATGTAATTCATAAAGCTTTTACTATATTCATAAATTAATCAATAAGCCTGCAGTATAACAATGAACTATTTTAAAATATAGGTCATTTTTTCCTATTGAGTAAGGGGAAAGTAATAAAAGCGGGTATTTTCAGAAAAATATTGTTTCACGCTCAAAACTCATTGATATTAATATGATCAGACGTTGATGCGTTACCTTTTTTTTTATACTTCTACGTTAGTTTTTGTGGGCGCAGTCAAAGTAGGTGCATTTGCTCCTTTGTTCCTGCGAAGCTTTCGATCGGCTGAGTCCTTTTTTTTTTCTTGCGTTTCGAATTCTACTTTTTCATCGGTATTATGTGGCGAGGGGCTTCCCTTCGAACGTTTATGGGATTCTACAGTTTGATAATTCACGAGGTTTGAACGATATTCTCTCGGAGGAGGGAACTTATTTGATTAATGGAGAAAGTATAATGATAACGGTCGCAGATATATTCGGGTTTTTGCAGGCGTTTTATGCAAGGGAGCTCGATGATGAATGGACTTTTTATGCGCGGCGCAGATGTATCAATTATCGATTTTGCAAGGAGAAAACAGGTTTGAGGTATGCACTTTTAGCGGGTATTTGTA
This sequence comes from Ormyrus labotus, assembly GCA_035582975.1. NCBI lineage: Eukaryota > Metazoa > Arthropoda > Insecta > Hymenoptera > Ormyridae > Ormyrus > Ormyrus labotus. The sequence continues at coordinate 9,858 of JAWWEO010004790.1, forward strand.
ACTAGTATTTAATTGCCTAAGTAAGAGCTATCTATACAATTATTGATGAAATGTTCCCTCGATAATACAATTGTAGCAAAGTTTATTTTCTTGAAATGGTATTCGAAAATTTTCGATGTTTTTCATATTACTCAGAAATAGAGTCTACATAATTAAATAACCATACATTTCTTAATTAAACTAAAATCTGATAAATTAAAAACGACTCTTTCCAGTATTTTTTCAATTTTTTTTTAATTTTTCAATTTGGCAGTGTGCATGAAAACTTTCTTTCATGTTTAAATTTACGAATGGAACTATGTATAGTGAGATAGAGTAATGCTAAAACATGGATTTTGCGAAATAGGATTTCTCGCGAGATTTCAACTCTCGCGAGAGAATATGTAATTTAAACCATTATTTACAGAATAGAAAACGAAATTGAGAAGAGTACAATCCTCCTGCGGATGAGAAAAAGCGTAAAGGCCGATTAAATAAATTAAACATTACATTGTTTTACGTCAAATTTACGGCTCCAGGTGGCAATGGGATTCGCTAAAACAATATTTTTTTTCGAATCTGCAATAAAAAGATTAAAATACGTACGGCAGATTCTCGTTTTTCTGCGACAAAAATACTTCATCGCATTTTTAAACCTACTTTTTTTTTAGAAACAATTGAAAAACGCGGCAATAAACTATAATTATTGAAAGAAAAATAACAGAAAGTCAAATTTAAAAAAAAAAACAGTTTAGATAAAACAAATCGTCAACCTTCTCCGAGTTTGTAACTAAATCCATCGCTTACCCCGACCCTCTTCAGCGTCCCCCAGCCCCTTTGTACCCTTGACGCCTCGAAACCCTTCCATAAAAACTTCCTCCTTTCGATCCCGGCCCGAAAAATCTGAAGCTCGCCCAAAGCCAAAGCTCCTCGGAGAGTCCCGTAAATTTCCTCCCGTCCCCATCGACGTTTGGCCTACATGAAGCAGCTCGTGTACTCTCGACGGACGGGCGGCGAAAGTCGGGAGGGGACTCGGCGTGTGCCCTGCTTTGTGGCTTAATGGGCCGCGAGAGGAAAAACGCTGCGGGGGCCAACGGATGTGAAAGGGGTTGGCCCGTGTGTATGTAAGAACGACGGTGGCGGCCATCGGCCCGTGTAAAATAAAGCCCGCCCCGGCCACGAGTGGCTCTAGGTGAACCGGATATTTGCGCGGTTCTGGAGAAAGCGCACTTTACGCTCGAAGGTTTGCGCTGGAGCTTTTTGGCGGTGGAAGTCGGAGAGAAAGAGAGAGAGAGATGAGAGCTTGGCTTTAATAAGGCTGCGAGGGGAATTCTGGCTGGCTGATTATTTAGACGCGACAGTCTGAAACTTAAAATTATTGTATGATTCATTTGGCTTCCTTTTAAGAAATTCAATTTTTAATGTTACTTTTGGAAGTATTAAAATACCTAAGTATTAAGCGTAAAGGTACTGAAGCGTATTATCCATTAATTTTACTTGGTAAAATAAAGCTTAATTTATGTATTTTTTTTTTAAAATTATGTTCAGAATTCACTCGCAAAATTTATATGTATAATGAAAACCCTTGTAATATTCGTTTAAAAGGCAATTACAGCAGAAATTTAATGTTAATTACACAGAAATTTAATTACACGAGTCTACTTATTGTTCTTTAAACAGTCGTTTGCTAAACATGAAAATCTAATTTTTTCTTCCATATTTGCAAAAAATTGAATAAGTCATTTAATTTTGCAATAAGAGTATCAGGGAATTCAGTAAATGGATATGTCGTGAAAAATTGACAATTAGATTTTTCAACTTTTATACAGGTGCAGCGAGTACAGGATATTCTCTTTAGACATTATTGGCTGGATAGTGAACGCTTTACTGTCTGGGTTATGGTATTATTTGTTTTCTGTTTTTTAGTGCCCTTTAAAGTTTATCTTATTCTATATAAATCTTCTTGTGATTTTCCAAATGATATAACATTTAAAATTTGCAAAAAGTTATAAAAATAAGGCCAATTATACAATTGAATGTAATTGAATATTACATTAAGATTTTATCGATGTTACTGTAACAGTTTGCAAAACTGCTAAACAAGTAAAACGGTCATTTAGCAAAACTTCTTTAAAGTTAATTTCCACCTCTCCATTGTTTCCTGCGTGCTCGTTACATAAAACTCCCGCATTGTGCGAAACCCTGGTGTTATATACACGGAAATTTTATTGTAAGAATTTGCATTCAAAGCTCGCAGCCAAGGTACATACTAATTTTAGTTTTTACAAAATTAATTAAACTCGCTAAGCATCCCTTTACGTGGGAGTTTTTAAACTACAATACAGAAATTAATAACGGCAGTTTAAGCAAATGAACGCCGAAAGCACGTGTTTAAACATTCCAAAAAGTTTGAATATGTCATTTAGAAAGTCAAATAATCGCTCTCTTTCATTCCGCCTCTCCCTGTCGTACAAAAGGAACGGTTTAAATTAAAAACCACAATAAACTCGTAATAAATATTTACACGGAACAATAACAAGAGATAGGGAAGCTCTCTCTCCCCGCCTCGCACCAGAGAACGAAATAGCCGCAAATGATTAAAGATGGCCACTGCTAAAAGCTGCGAAATAATGGAAATGAAAATAGCGCTGCCGGGCAGCACACGCGCGGGAACTAGGTCAATTTTACCTTCGCGCGCAACATGACAGCCACCGAAAATCGAACAAAACGCAGCGCGCACAACGGCGCCTCCTCTCTCTCTCTCTCCCCTCTTGCCGCCGAAATCCAGAGGGGCGAGGCGAAATATGGAGAGGGAGAGAGAGAGAGAAGCTCTTTCAAGATTCATCGGGCAAAGCAGCAGCAGCAGCAGCCGCCGCGTCTGCGTACGTGAAGACACGCACACAGAATCGAGCGCGAATCCCGTGCGGGCAAATTTGCGCAGCAATTAGCCGTACAAATTTGACTTGGAACGATCGCGACACGGCCTCTTGGGAGCACAGCTGTTCTCGCTCCTGTTCGTTTGTGCGTACTCGCGCGCAAGTTTGTCGTCGAACTCTCGCACTTTCTCCGGTATGTTCCGAGTTTACCGTCGCCGCGCTGCTTTGGTTCCACCCTCGCCCCCCTCTCTCTCTCACCCCCTCGCTCTCGTGTCGTAAGAGAACCCCTCGATAAGAGTAGAAGGAGTAATGGCTTTGATTTGAATTGGAGGCTTTGATCTCATTGAACTCCAATCCGGAATAAGGGAGGGTTTTAGGAATTCATTCAATGCTAATTGCGCGCGAATCTTTGGCGTCTGCCGAGGAGGCGAAAGAAAAATGGATTGCCGCGGAAACGGCCGACGAACGAGCGCCTCTGAATTAAGATTTATGCAAATGTAATGTTTACGTAGACGCGGCGTTTTGCGACTGCAAACCGAAGGCAAATGCTTCCTTGAACGAATAGAAAAGTTTAGGTAATTTGCGTAACATGAGTTACGTCGCCAGGCACTGCGGTGTTTTGAATCCCAATGGCATTTCTACGGTACACTAACGGCTACAGTTACATTAACTCAACATTTAAGAGTTACTTCTGTAGGGAGAATTAACATTACTCAAAGTTAACGTACCATATAGCGGTTCCATTGGGATAGTTTGAGGCTCAATGGGTTTATTCGTCTTTCCATTCATAATATTGCGGTGAACAAATGGCTCTATTAAAACGCTTTAAATGTATTCACGGCTATTTGTTACAATTTATTTTATTTTTTATGCATAATAGGTAACTGTGTGGGAAATTTATATTAGTTGTAAACATTCATTTTCATGAAATTTATATGCACGCATGCGCTATTGTAAATTTAATTAATAATTTTCGGCGCTTAATTGCATCGTAAATTCCAAAAATAACGCAATTTCACTCCTATTATTAACTATTTTAATTTTCATAACTCACGACGAGGCTAATAATCTATCTGTACGTCCAATAATATTCATGCATTACCCAAAAGTATCAATGCTTCCACTCGCATTCTCGCACTTCAGTAGATGCAGCCTGCATGCGGCAAGACAAATCGCAAGTATCAAAATCAGCAGCGTCCATTTATCCCACTCCCTTACACTTCCCAGCATTCAATCCGTTCCAATGAAAAGGCGCAATAAAAAAAGGGAACTCCCGCTAAACCCCCGACACTCCGAAATCAATCTGCGCGCGTCTCCGCCGGGCGTTCCGCTCGTTCTCGCTCGTCTTCTCGCTCTCGAAAAACGAGGAGCGTCACGCGCGTCCGAACGGCGATCGGTCAATTAAGCCGATTGCATCGACTCGTCAAAGCTCTCGCGGCGGGGAGCACAGCCCGTGACGCCGAGCCAATTCTCTCGCCGCGCCACGGGGCGCAAGATTTTCTGGTATTTCCGAGAGAGAGAGAGAGAGTGGCAGCGCGCGCCGATATGGGAATTCTCGCGATTGAAATCACACCGCGCGGAGAGACTCGTGCACACCGCAAACGCCTGGAGATTCCCTCGATCACTTGCCGCCGCCTGTCTTTCCGTTCGATCACGAGCCTCGTGCGTGTCGGAGCGACGGAGAGCCGAGAGAGAGAAATGTCGATATGGGTAGGAAAAAGGGGTTCGATGGCTTTTATTGCGGAGGCTTGGAATAATTTAGGGGGCTCGCGGGGATCCTACATCGCGCGATTAAGCTGCACTGGATCTTTTTAAATTCTAGCTTTTGCTGCTGATGTATTATGGAAGTAATGAATTTTCGCTGAATTATTCGGAATTAATTCCCATTTGCGAGGCCGTGTTCTTGGACCGAGGAAGTTTAGTGATCGTTAATAATATCAAATTGATTTCAGTTAGCACAGCCCGATAAACTTGTACAATATAATTCGATTAATTTAACTGAAAATTATTTGAATAAAACAACCAGAAATTGATTTTAGATAGTTTTCGTGCTCCTAAATTACTCTAAAAGACGGATATACGAATCGACAATGAAGGGTCGAAAACTCTATAAAGCATCGAATGTCACTTAAGCCAAACAACGGCAGATTTAACGATTCGTCGCGACTACACGATATTTGCATTGCGAAATGAGTTTCAAGCTGACATATATACTCGCGCCTCGCGCGCATAATCTCATCCATGTACGCTTACAGTTGTATGTCTCTCTCTCTCAATCGGGGTTGGCGTTTGTATTCAAAATAAGTCACTGCAGCTAATTTCGAACGATCTCGAGCGAGTTTGCCGTGCAGTCGATCTTTGTCGTGTTTGAAGCACGGTTGCGTCTTCCGCAAGGCGCGTTTCTCGAAGTTACGAAAGAAAGGGAACGTCACATGTGATTAAGCGAATTACCAACTTGCGATTTAGTTGGCAAGTGTAGCAAAGAGGCGGCTCAAACTTTGTTCAATGATACGAAGAGAATTTCTCCGTAACGAGCTACGTTGATTTGAAAGCGGGTGAATAATAAAAAACGCTGCCAACCGATTTTGGCACAATGCTTTCTCATAGAGAACATTAAAATAATGATTTCATAAGAATGATTGAATTTTGTCTAACTATATTGCTGAAACTAATGTAAACAATCATAATAGAATAATAATAATAATGTATATAATTGCAATACCATATATAATTTAAAATCGTTATAAAACATTTTTGTTAAAAACAAAAAAACCATAAGAACGAAAGTAATTTTTTTTCTCTGAAATCATAGGTATTTTTATGCTTTTTAAAATGTTTTTTGTGTGATTAAAATATCTCAATCCTATTATTAAAATTTGTCAAAAATTAAATTTTTCAAAAATCGAAAATTGACGATAAGACAAAAACTAATCTATAGAAGTACATGAAATTTTCAAGCCCCCTCACAAAAACGAAATTTGAAACCAATCCATGGCGTCGTTTAAAAGTAGTTGAGGAGCTACATACATACATACATACATACGTACATACATACATACATCCGAACATTTTTTAAAAACTACTTTTCCGGACTTTCTGAACCTAAAAATATGCTTCTACGTCAAAATATGAGACTCGAAAAATTTCACCGTTTCAAAGCTTTCTCTATGAGAAAACAAAAGTATGGCGTATAAGCAGTAAAACATATTGGCTTTATTACAATTAGTGCACAAAGTTAAATGACAAATCTGTCAATTATTTCTTAAACTGGTTCATTAACTGTTCGTCGAGAAAAAAACTCCAATAAAACGGAGGTTAAATTTATCGTGAACTGAATTTTTTATACTCGCAGAGAGTGAAGTTATTATAAAAAACTCAAGACAGCAATAAAAATATAAAATAGTCGAAAATTGAAATCTGAATTCCATCTGAGACTGGTTCTACAAATAGTTTTTAGCATACTTTAATTTCTTGCAATCATTCTGTGGTCAAATCCGTCACGGAATCAATATCTGCCTAATTTGAATAAATCCAATTAGACCTTTTTGAACGAACGCCCAAAAGTTTCAAATTTCAAACTCGAACGAAAGCAAAATTTTATATTGTCCTCTCGCGTCAAATATCGCACTACTTACTACCGCTCGTCGCGAATCTGTCGCGCCTAAAAATTGTTTTTACACCGACTCTCCCTCCTCTCCACTCGACGAAAAGGGAAATGTTCAAAGCCCAAATGAAAGAAATCTTCCCGTACGCCAGAATGCAATATCTCTCTTTATACTCCGGGCGCAGGCCGCAGAGGGAGATAGAGAGAGAGAGAGAGCGGGAAAGACTGGAATTTTGCACTCGCGCAATTTCCTCCTCGAGGGAGTGAAGAGTATTTCTATGTATGCGCGGCGCTGCGTGTGCGAACACCGGGGGAAGGATCGCTTTTGCCCCCCCCCCTCCCCCCCGCGCCTCGCCGCGCGGCGCATCGGAGCTGCTCTCGCTCGACAAGCTTTCGTCGAGTTTAATCTCGATACCGTTGTGTTGTTGCTCTGGCTTCCCTCTCTGCTTCCCTTTTCCCGTCTGTCCCTTTCTTTCGCCCCTTGATCATCGGCTTTTGTTATTAGACCTTTGTGCGACTATTAAGCGTGTCACGGGACTTCGTAATCCTTGCGTTTATTGCGCTAAATGGGAACCTGAGTCGCCGTCGCCGCCGCGTGCGAGCTTCCGCGTGCTCCGGGCAGCGCCGTAATGCGGAAGCTTGACCTTTGGGTACGCTTTTGGAAAAGTATCGTGCTTTCAATGGAAATACTTAAGAAGTTTCTTTTTATGCTGTTCTTACTGTTCTTGAGGTGAAATTTAGATTTCCAGTTACAATGCAAGTCAAAAATTACCTGCGATGTGGGTAAACTTGGAAAGTTTTCAAAATATGTAAAGTGTTATATTCTTCAAAATTGAGAAGGAAAACTTTTGGGTCAGAAACGTCTGTAACAATAACGTAATATTTTCAAAAGTAGAACAAAGTAATATACTATAATTTTTGAAAAATACAATAACTAAATGAGACGTTTTACAAACCAAATTATTTTTAAACGTTTTATTTATTTACAATTACTAAAATATATTTAATTATTAAATGTGGAATTATGAAACTTGGAGAACGTTAGCATGTCATACATAAATCAAATAACCTCGACTCGAATGAAAAAGTAACAAAGATATGATAACCTAAAACGTCAAGACTAAAAAAAACGTTCACTCGTCAGTGAAAGTGCAGAGGCAGAGAAAGAAGAGAATAAAAAAAGCACATATAACACTACGTTACATCCATAGCACTCAGCGAAGGGCTGTTTCGCTTCCTCCTTTATGGTCACAGTAAAAGCGCAAATAGATTCACGCAACTCCAAGCAAATAAACGGGTTTCATGCGATAAAGGTAAATTCTTTAATGCGAAACCCATATATTTTTGTAAAACAGATGCAAGAAAAAAACCACGTATATTAAGCACATTTTACGGTTTTCATAAACACGTGATCAAACAATATGCATATTTTGTTGCTAATTTGTTGCTAATTTGTTATGTAGTACTCAATGTTGTTGCTCCTGCCGTTCCCGAGAAACTTAATATTAAGCTAGCGTAACTCTCCGTATCTCTTGAGCTTATAAAGCTATCAATACGAGAGTGGTAGCATAATTTGTTGCTAATTTGTTGCCGTTCAAAGGTATAATCAATTGCCAAAACCCACCCTTCATAGAGGCATCAACCACCACCCACTCTAGATAAAGCCCAAAATACAAAATATCCAATGCACTCTTCTTAACACTGGACAGTGTTTTGTTGCTAATTTATTTCTAATATGTTACGCCGTATCTGATTTTGTTGTTCCAACGGTTTCCAGCTGTTTTTGGGCCGAAGCAACAAAATAAAAATCAGCTGGCTCTTTGAGCAAAAAATTAGCAACAAAATATACCGTTGGTTCCATGCAGAAATAGTAATTAGTAGTTACAGCGTTAGATGTGCTAGCTTTTAACGACAGTCTCGTATTGATATCTTTGTAAATTCAAGAGATACAGAAAGTGCCTACGGTAGCTTAATATTAAGTTAGCGTATCCATTGTTTCTCGGGAACGGCTGCAGCAATAAAACCGGGTGCGGCTTAACAAATTAGCAACAAAATATGCATGTGGTTTGATCACGGTCTTATGAAGTGGCTACGCTAGCTTACTATACATGAAAAAACCCATACGTGAGAGCCACTTACTTACTTCAATCTATTTACTGAACCGACATGGTGTATTCTATAGTTTTTTAAACAGTTTTTACGCGCCAAGTACATAAATTCGTTAAAATATTCAATTACAAAGCAATATTAATGTTATTTACGCAAGTCGTTACTCGATTTTGCGAAACAACCCGCTCCTAATTTATAAATCGAGAAATTACCGGCATAAATATTAAGCCTATAAACAGAGGGTATCTAACATTTACCGCGCATCAAAGTGATATAAAGCAAGCTCTTAGCCCGCGGGAAAGTGATTTCGCCAAGAGGCGCGCCGCGTACATTTTTATCGTAAATGTTTAAGGAGGCCGCGTCGCTCGAAAGCGCGGAGGAGTTTTTCTTGCTCGCTCCTTTTATTGTCCAATGAATATTGGATCGAACGCTTATAAACCAGGCCCCGAGACGCATCGGCTACCGTTTTTGAATTTCCAAACGAGGCGAATATTTTACATGCGCCGGGAAGTAAATCAGCGCGCGCAAAAAATCCAGCCCCCCCGAATACCTTATGCCGCGCTCGCGCATTTGCCTTTCAAGATTCAACGCGGAAGAGGGAACGAGCTCGCGAGAGCGTGTACGTGCGAGATCTCTGCACCGGAGGATGAATGGCAAACAAAAAGGCTTATTTTCTCGCTGCTGAAAGCGATCGAGGAAAGCGGAGAGGGCGGGTTGGGACTGAACTCGCGCGAAGAGAAATTAGGGAATGCAGTAATCGGGCCGCTGGGGATAATCAAGATCGATTGTCTGGAGAGATTATATACATATCTATATGAAGTATTTTCAAACTTAATTAAGAGGTAATAATATTATTTTTACGACGAGCATAAATTTAGGTTGCCGTGCAAACGTAAATCTTTTGTTGATTTAATTTCTTTGCCGATAAGCTGGGTTTAATTATTCATGAATCTTTTTTCTGAATTAATTTTTGTTTCGTATGAAAAAGTCGTCGATCAAGTAAAAGAAGCAAATACCGTTTTCAAGAATTTTTTCTCCAAACAAATAAATGACGTCTTCACTTCGACGTGTTTTTCAAGCGTTTCATATATGTGAAAGCGTCAGTGTGCACATAAAGGAAGGAAGAGGAACCGTCTTTTTCTAAGTACAACGGATGCACTACGAAGCTGTATGCACTTTTTTATTCCATCGTTGCTGTGCTTTTGTACTTTTACAGTTGACTGAACGTTTTCTACGGACACATATCTATTTTTGAATCTACATGATGTATTTTCGTGACTTAACTTTGTACACCTTTAATTGATTGATAAAAAATGAGTTTGCTATGTCTTTGTATATTTAGTAGGAGTTAGTTATATTTTTAAAATAATTATTAATATATTCCGAATTTGAAGTATTATTATCAATGTAGGAACGATAAATTAGTTTGGAGGAAGCTAAGTTCCATTGAATTGGTAACATTTTTTGTTTTTTTTTTCTGAAAATAAAATTTTTACAGTCCATCTTTCGATCAAACCTAGGTAAAGTGATAACTTTTACTAAAAAATCAGAATTCATTATCGCCGAATGTATAAAGAGAGCATTCCCTCTTTCCCTTCTCACACTTTTTTCATTTATGCAAATTTAACCCGCCTTTTTTCTAGGTTTTTTGTCAGAAACCTTTATACTCCCTTCAATATGCACCCTTCAATGATTGTAAAGCTCCTGCTTTTGCTGTTTTCATTTCTCCTTTTCTGCTTCGACTTTCTCGTCATCCCTTTCATATTTCGTATTCCTTTTACGTTCGAGATCACAATTGTATTTTTCATCCGTCGCATTTTATTTTCTTAGTATCGAAGTCAAAAGTAATACGTCGAATTAAATTATTTTGGATTTCGACGACGTTTACAGAATCGAACTTCTCAGTAATTTAAATTCTCGGCACTTGTCCGTGCATCAAGTATAAAAGAAAAATCGACAGAAGGGCTTGCGCCTCGATTTCCATTTACAAATTCGAAATAGTTTCTTGAGGATCGCACGTGTTGCACGTAAAGCGAACCTTTCGAATCTCGGCTTGCCAGCAAGAATGTGCAAGGACCATAGATGCTTTGTCCTATATCGCTGAGAACCCTTTATAGAATTATTGTCACTTTAGTCTATCCTTCAGTAAATTTCTAAGCAGGACCAAGAAATGTGCTGCATTAAATTCCGCACATATTAAACCGAAGACGTAGTAGATGTAAAATAAAATAATTCGTCATGCTGTAATAATAATTAAACTTCAATCGCAACTTTTTTTGGGGTGAAAATGTTTCTCAGTCACTGTGAGAAAGTTGAAAGTGAATAATTACAGTAAATCTTAATGCATATGTAGAAGCCAGCTGTTACCGCTTGGCTCGTGGTTTCATAATCGGAGTACTTTTTTGCTCATTAATGGATTATAAAATCAGATTTTATTGCTGCGCATTAGGAGCACAAGAAGAAATATATGTCTTTTAAAGTATTTTACAAACAATTGGGTATATATTTAATTTTCTTAGAATTTTCGTGAAGTGAAACAAAATCAAGAAGTTTAAACGACCGAGTAGGAATAAAACGTGACTGCTGTAAGTTACTTCGCGATTTCCCTCTATCAAAAGAAACCGTACCAATTCATTAATTACGTCATCTTCCGCTGCGGTCGTTGCACTTGAAACCAGTCACGTGTGTAACCCATTTTGTAAATTCTTTAAAAATTCTTTGCCGACAGTTTTAATTATACTGATAGCAACATCTTTCGTACATTTTAATATTTAGAAAAAAATTAAATGGGCGAATGACTCGCATTAGTTTAACTTAAATATAAAATCAATGTTTAATCCCAGTACCTTAAAAAAAAAAAAAAAAACGCCTCACTTCGCTTCTCTCTAACCAAAGTCCAACTTTAACGTTACATCATCTGCCCTCTCGACCAATCCAGTCAGAGATCTCGCATCCAGCTTAGATCTCGCCCTAGATTTCCGAAACAGTTTATCATACCCCGCGCCGTCCCTCCCGAAATTCTCTAATCCCGCCCCTCCGTCTGTCTCTCTTCCCTGACGGCTGATTTCTCTTCCCTCTTCCCCCCTCCGAAAGATACTTTTATTATTTGGCATCGATTGTACAAACGCATATTTCCCTCCTCGCAGAGAGCGAGGCTTGCAAGAGCGAAGAGAGAGAGAGAGAGAGAGAGAGAGAGCATCCATCTATCTATCTTTCTACCTCTGTCTCCCTCCGGCACAGGCAGCTCTCTCCGAACGCGTTCGCGCGCATTACTCGGCGCAGCTCCTCGATCGATAGAGCGGAGTCTGCGTCTCCAAAGCTGCCCGCGCGCCCACACCTGAATCCTCCCCCCCCCCCTCCCTCCCCGAACTTGTTCGGAATTTGCAAGCTCGCGCATGTGTGTGTGCGCGCGCGCGAGAACCCGGGATGTGCACTTGGTGCGCTCAGCCCTGAGTTATATACGTTATATTCCCCGGAGACGGCGCGATAACGGCTGCACGGCTCCTCTCTCTCTCTCTCTCCTCTTTTCGAGCTGCTGCTGCTGCTGCTGCCCCACCGCCGCGAAAATTTTCAGCGCTAAAGAAATACGAGCCGCGCGGCGGGCGCGAGAACGAGCTGTGTGTTCCGAGGCTTTTTCACTTTTGTTTTTAAAACTTGCCGATGCGCGAGTAGGTCATATAATTTTCTTTTTTTTCTTTTTCGACGGCCGTTGTTGCCGGGTTTCGAATTTGTAAGGACAAGCGTGTGTGCAGCGTGCGTTTTTTTTTTCTTCTTTTTAATTTGCGGATCTCTTTCGCGAGCTTTCGCTTCTTCGGGGGTGAAAGAGGCGATGCGCGATCGAATTGTAAATGAAGGCATTTAAATGGGTTATTTTATTTAATTTAAGATTTCGGTATGGAAATTTTAAAAATAGAGGCAAAAATATATATATTTCGCGCGAATAAATAGTTTTAGTCTTTTGAATGGATTTGCATTTGCGTGTGCATTTCGTTGATTTAATGGAATTTTATTATTAAATTTATCTGTTTGTAATTGGAAACCTGAAAAACGTTTTGAAGTATTCCTTTTTTTTAATAGAAATCTCAATTTAGGTAAAAGTTACTTCTTTAATTAGCTTTCATGAAAGTTATCCTTATTTGCATAAACTTATAGTTTTGAATCTAATTGAAATTCGCATTATTGAGAAAAAGAATAATTAATTAAACTTTTATTACTTTTCAAATGAAACGTAGGTAATAAAATACTTAGATTTTTCGAAAAACTGACAACTAATTGATATAAGACATTAATTAACTCGACATGTAGTTATAATTAGAAGCGGAAACTTTGAGAACTATTAATCAAGTTTAATAATCGTTGACGTAATCTATATCAGTCTTTTATTGTAATTAGTGAATTAGAAAATTATCATCTACTTATCAGGTACAATTAATCTTAAATTTTATTACTGTAATTGAAATTGAATCACAATATCTAAAACAAGTTAATTCTGATTTGCCGATGATATTTCAAATATTGCAAATAATTGTTCAGTTGAAATCCTACACGAATAAATACGTTTAATGCAATAAATACGTTTCATGCAATAACTTACAAAATGAACATTCGCATATACATTTTGACAAAGTAATGAAAGTTGACAAAATTATTATCTTAGATTAATCGATCATTACAACTTTAATTCATCCGGTTATTAAGCTTATTTGATCGAATGTAAATAAGTCTGACCGAATTAATGATATATTATAAAGAGAAAGATTCGTAACACATTCTTTTTAAACAGAACCATTTCATTTTTCAATTTACAATACCATTTCTTGAAACACTCGGAGAACTATTAGCACACACATTTCGCAAAACTTGCACTCTACCTAATAGAACGATTCATGCGCATGACAATTATTTACCCCTGCATTCCCTGTAAATTGTTGCACAACAGCAGCAAACCTCGCAGACGCGGCAATTTAATGTTCATTTGCCGCGTCCCGCTTACGCCCAACGCTCCCGGCCCGGCTGAAATGGCTCGGCAAAAAATGCACTCTCCCATGCCGGTTCTAAAGACAATTCTCAAAATCAAGTTTATACCTGCGGTTTTATTTCGTGAAGAAAAATGCGCGCGCTCTCGAAAACGGCGCTTTCGATTACACCACGCGAGGCGGGAAGGGGGATTTTTCACTCGCGTAATCCAATTATCTTGGTTCGATTGCAGGAAGAAACGTTTATCGGGCGCAGCATGAAAAGTTAATTGCGATCTCGCGCTCCGGTATTCGTTTTTTCCTTCGTTTTTACTCTCTGCTTTAAATTTCATTAATATGAAAATTGAACGCCACGGTCAATTATTTACAGGAACGGAATATGAAGCGGGGCCTCGCGCTCGATTGTGGTTTCGGAAAGTTTTTTCATCAGCGTTATTGGTATATTAAGCAAAGGAAACCGTTTTCAACTAAAAGCGGGATAGCAGCGCGAGATTGAAATGTTCAAAGTGGCGAAAATTACACGTGTAAAAGCAAGTGCAATTTGCGTGGTCAGTGTATATACGTGGACGCGCAGATTTGTCGGTATCAAAGGGCTGCAGGAAAAAAGGAAAAAAATGAAATTCTCGCGACCAGAGTATCGAAAAATTTTTCATTGTTCTCTCATTCTCCAGCTGTTTATCACTTTTTCCCGTTTCCACTCTGCCTTCGCTGACAAAATAAAAAAAATATGCGCGCTTCTGCACGTAATCTACGACAATTTTTAATTTCCATCAAATTCCAACCTAACAGTTTCAAATCCACTCTCCCTCCCTTCAATTCTCCGGTCGACCCTCAAAAATTCGAGAGCCCAGCATCCCCACAAAGAAGTAATACTTTCCAGGTCAGGCGGTAACTCATCGGCGCTACAAACAAATGCGTTCCTGCACGGTCGCCTGGCCTGATTTTCGATTCTCGAATTAAAATGCAGCCGTGCCTCCGCGGCGCGCAATAATGGACACACGCACAGCGAGGGGCAGAGAGAGAGAGAGAGAGAGAGGATCGAGAGTCCAACTGCCGCTGCACACGACGACTCGATCGAATTTACATGCCGGCGCTGTACAACACGCCCCCGCGTCTCTCCCTTGCGGAGAGGCTGCGGGAGCAAGGGAAACGCTGCCTGCAGGCGGGTAAGCTTGATTTGTATTGTAGCTCGTGCAGCTCTCGGCTGCTGCCGCCGCTGCGGAATAATGGATCCCGAATGCCCGGTCCGCGGGTCTTCTCTTTTTTGCGCTGGTTAATCGTCCGTTAACAGCGAGATTTCGCTGATTTTCTTCGGATTGTGCATTTTCTTGCTACGGCGCGATTTAATGCTTGGTTGATGTAACGGCGTAGGGCTTTGTTTTGTAAAAAAAAAAAAAGTAGAAAAGTGGAATAAAACAAATTTTCGTTTTGATTCTAGCTAATAAGGCTGCGCGAAGAAAATTCATCCCCAGAAACGTGCACGGAATACAAAAATCTTCTGCGTTATACTGCCGAGTTGTTTTCCGCATAAATCCTTCAGCTAAAAATTCTACATGAGTACTTTCACATTAATGTTTCTTGCGTTTCCTTTTTTATTTGAATATTCATTGAACTGAACTTTTCATATTTTCGTTTTAGTTTTACATTCCAAATGAACATGTCGGAAAGTCAGACGGAAGAATTCGAAAAAGTTAAGGTTTATATATATATGTATGCATCTGCGTTCGCATACCAAAGTAGCAATAGCACGATCTAGTCAGACCATTGCTTTTTTTCAAAAGAGAGAATTTTCGCCTTGTAATTTCCAATCTAAAATTATTCGACTACCGCTGAAAAATGTCACCCTCTGAATACTAACAACGTCAATTCCTTCCTCGACCTGCAGTAATAAAAAAAAAAAAAGTCAATTTAGCCCGTAAACCCCGTCAGATTATGCGCGACATCAGCGCCCGAAATTTATTACATCATACGCTTCTCATTTATTTCATTACCCCGACATCCGTCACACCCCGCGGGTATATGGTTTCATCAGGCGCGGCGCGCCATTTCCCGGAACGCTTCGACGCGCCGTTATATAAGTGAGCAGATGTGCGATATCTCAATATTCTCCGAGAGACGCACGAAGCCCCCCCGGATAATGAAGACGATCGCGACGCGCCGGCAGGCGCCTCTGCGAAAGAGATAAGCTTGGCGCAGGATACGCCGTTCGCGAATTAATGGCCGGAGGTTCGGCGAAATAGCGCGAGAGAGAGACTCGCGTGCGCGAGCTCCCGGGATTTATGCGCCGCCGCGCGTAATGTGTCGCCGCGGACTGGAAAATATACGGGGAGTCGCGCGGGGTAGCGATTTCGCATCGATTTCGCACAGCGGGGCGGCGGCGGCGGCGGGCCGAACCTTGAACTTAGGTTTATGGTTATGTTCCTGGGAAATATTGACTTGTCGCTCGCGCGCGTGCCTGCCCTTCGCGGTCCGTTGAGTTTTTAAAAGT
Organism: Ormyrus labotus; assembly: GCA_035582975.1. Taxonomy (NCBI): domain Eukaryota; kingdom Metazoa; phylum Arthropoda; class Insecta; order Hymenoptera; family Ormyridae; genus Ormyrus; species Ormyrus labotus. The sequence continues at coordinate 25,890 of JAWWEO010004790.1, forward strand.
TTTCGCGGGAGACGCGAGGGAGACGCGACCGACTCGAATGTCTTTATAAGACTCTTACTTACGGCGCTGCTTTCAAATTAGCGGGGAGTGGCGTATCGCAATTACTGCCTCCGTCGGCGTCAAGGGCATCGAAAGATAAACAGCTTGCTGAGAGCTGCACGAGAACGGCGCGCGGCGTTTGTTTTGCATAATGGTTTGGAAAATTGAATTATTTGCTTTGTCGCTAGAAAGATGATGACGGAAAATTTGCAGTATGCGCCGAAGTGAGAATTAAATTCCTCTTTGAATGTATAGTCTTGCGGTAATACGAGCATTCTAAAACGCTTAAGCAAAAGTAATCTCGTGTACGATTTTGATTTTCGTGCTCGAGAATTTTTTTTATTAGGCTATCTCTACAATCGGATTAACAAGTCTGCGAGTAACTGAATTTTGGAAACAGCCATAAGGAGTGGGGGCAAATACCAACCCATAAAAAATGCGTCTTGAATAGAGCTTATGTTTACTTGTTTATTTTATAAAAGTTATGCAGATTTTTAAACAATATATAAAAAAATAATTGGATACATTTAATTTTATACTATTCTATACTATAAAAGAAAATAATTCAACTAAAGATACGAGCTTAATTTATACTTAATGGTTGGTATTTGCCCCCACTCTTTATGGCTGCTTCCAAAATTCAGTTACTCGCAGGCACGTTAATCCGATTGGAGAGACACCCTAACAGTTTTATTCAAATATTATGTAACTTACCGCAAAGTCAGCAAAGAAACACTTTTAAAAAATCGTTTACTCACCTGAAACAAAAAAAATGTAACATTAAATCATTAACGAATCCCTTTAATTTTATCGGAAATTATAAACATTAGATCGATCAAACTGTAATATAATTCACGAATGACAATGAAGTTTAATACTAAGTGCAAATTTCAGTTTATCCCGAACAATAACCTCGCCTCTCAGCGCACGGAAGCCATACAGCTTTGATTTCTGAATGGCAGCCAGGGACGTCGATATCTCCGAAATGAATTCACGCCGCGTAGCAGCTCCCCCAGAGGTAATTACAAACAATTCGCGGCTGCAAAATTTCAAAAGGAGAAATCACCACTCGGCGCATTAAGGATAGGCAAATGAAGCTCCCGGAGAAAGACAGAGAGAGAGAGAGAGAGAGAGAGGATGAGCGAGGGGTGCGGAGGAGCTCTTAATTTGCGAATGGGTCTATCCTCATTGTCCCCATTGTGCGGGTCGCGGAGGGCGGCCGCCGCAGGTCGCATCGGTAATTACTGCGTAACTGGTTTAATGTATTTGCGGTCGGAATTTATGACACGCCCGCGTATCATTACTCGTTAGGCCGATAATGCCGCTGCACTCAGGTATTGTTAGTGCGGAGAGCGCGAGCTGGACTTGACTGCTAAAGGTTCTTGCCGACCGATAGCAGTTCGCAGTTCGGGAAATTGTCCGCCCGAGTTCGTATTGTTCTGGGAGATTGTTGATCGAATAAATTGTTCGGGCAGCTCAGTTGAAATGGCAGGGCTCGGCTCGTCAGGGCCACTCGTACGTTTTAGTTTTCCGTGTAAAAAAAAATTGTATAGAATATACATAATTATTGCATATGTTTCCCCAGGAATGGACATTCATAGAATATACATAGTGTATGCATAATTAACCTAGAAAGTACACATCGTTTTTTATTCACACGCAAAATGTAGAAAAAACAAAACACAAAAACAGAACATTTTTCGCTAAGCTTTCTGCGTTTGTGTGTTTTTTTTTTTTCATATTTTGTAGTTTATAGGTTAATTATGCATATACTATATATACTCTATGAATATCCATTCCATATTCTATACAATTTTTTTTACATGGGTATATTTAAGCTATTTTACGAAATAAAGTCATTGTTGAGTAGATCCACCGCGAATTTAATCGGACGAGTATAGTTATCAGTTTAGTAACTTCATTGGGGAAGGCAATAATAGTTGGTCACATTTAAATTTTGTACACTAAAAACTTAGTAAGCGAGAATTGTACGAAATCTTTCGCTAATGATGCAAATTAACATTTGATAAAACTTTTGTACTGACCAATATATATATATAAATAACAACCGATTATAAAATCGAAATGAATTAATAAAAGGCATTAATGCGCCAATGAATCACCAAGCGGAGTCGAAATTCATTTTTAATTTCACGACACGTCCGGTCGAAAAGCGCCGAGGAAAGATTTACTCGTATACACCCTGCGGAAACAAAAGAAATACTTTGCCGCGCAAGCGCGCCATTGTATTTTATGCATGTCCCAATTAAAGTCGTTCTGGGGCGAGAGCTCGCTCCGCATATAGTTTCGCCGTTTATTAACGCACAAAAAGTCGTCGGCCTTTGAAAAGACTAAAAAGAGCAGCAGCTACGAGTCTCCCGCCGCGTACGACTGCAGAAAGAGCGAAAGACAGAGGGAGAGAGAGAGAGAGAGAGAGAGAGAGAGAGGAGGAGGAAAAGCTGCGAGCTCAATTTGACAAAAAGCCATGCGCAGCTGGGATTACGATCGCCTCGCTAACTGAATGCTATAGAGCGTATCTGTCTTTCTCTCTTTCGCTCCCTTTCCACTTTGGCCGACCCTCTCTCTGTCTCTCTCTCCTCCCGCAGCCGCTGCTCTGTTAACAATGTCCACGGGAAATCAATTCGCGTGACCTGATGATCAACCTCTCTCTGTGCTCCACTGAACTTTCACACCGGTAAATAAGGGACAGATACAGAGGGAGATTGCTCGCGGTGACGCAAACAGTTGATGAAAGAAAGGGAAAGAATTGTCTTCCCCGTTAACGATACGTCGCTTTCAGCTAACGAACAACGTTGAAATACTTTTGTTTCGGTCGAAATTCGCTCGTCGGCAATTTTAATGCTCCCCTTTCGATCGGCAAGTTGTAAATTTCGGTGTCGTTTTGCGGATTCGAGTACGCTACATTAGATGCGTGGTTTAATATTTTTGCTTTGGCTTGCCGATCGGTGACCTGGAAAATGCCAGAAACACACGTATATTCAGATAAATTGAAAAAAAAAAAAAAAACGAGAGCACATAACGTATCTAAAAAGTTTTTAAGTAAAAAGCGAAACGGGAACTGTTTAATTTAATAATATAATAAATTGTGCAACGTAACCGGGAAAAATGCGACAAATTGTTTACCTGTTAAAATGCCCATCGAGAGTCAAAGGGAAAAAAGAACGACGGAAAACGAATGAAAATTCACGGAGTGCACAAAAGGAGCGAAACGTTTGTGGCATATCGAATGCGAATGATGGGGACGCGCGAGCTTTAACGCAAACATTCGAACATTATTCAAAAATATTTTCGAACATTTTGACGGTTTTGAAATATTGAAGCTTCACCGCGCGGAGGTTTGCTTTTGTGAAAGCGAGGGTGAAATGATAATCTCGGCGCGACGATGAATGTTCACACGCATCGCGTCGGCTGGGATACACTTCGCGATGCGTGCTTTTGATTGATTATTTCAACTGCGCGCCGTTTCTAACTTTTTTCGCCGCGGCTCGTCGCTGCAATCTGTTAAGCTTACAGTATTCGACATTAGTACCAGCTGTAAAAAGAGCCTCTCCATTATTCAGAAAACGACGGGCCAGTATTTTATCGAAATTAAACTTTTCGTTCTCGGCGAGAAGGCGGTTTTCGAGAGCAAGAGAAAGAAGCTCATTAAACAATAACCATCGAAAACTTTACAACCACCACCCTCCCCCCACCGAAGCCCCACACCGAAGCCGAACATTCAAAATGTGTTCGGCAAGACAAACAGAAAATTCGGCGAGCTCTCTCGCTTTATACTTCGGAAACCGCGGCGTAATCCCCGGGAGCGGCGCGCGCGGCGGCATTGTTTAGACGAGAATCTCTCCTCCGACGGGCCGTCTTCGCACGCAGCGGGCGGCGGAGAGCTCTGCCAGGGACCAACGAACGGCGAAGTTTCAGCCGCTGCCTCGGCGAATTTCTCACCCGCAATTGCGAATCCCTGCGCGAACCTCTCTCGCGCGCGCGTCGAAAGTTGCAACTGCTCTATATAGCCAGTGAGAGAGAGAGAGAGAGAGAGGGCGAGCTGATCTGGGTCGCAGACCCGACCTGAATAGTTCATGCTCTCTCTCTCTCTCTCTCTCTCTCTCTGGCGAGCTCTTGAACCTTTGCCGTATTCGCGGGAGGAGCTTAAAGCACTCCCCGCGTATGTGTGTGTGTGTGTACGTGTATGCGTGCGCGCGCAAGCATTGGCAGAGGGCGTAGGCGATTATGTTGATTGAATCAGAGAGCAACGGCTGAGCGTTGTTGAGACTTTGCTTGTACTGTGTGCGAGAGGCGAGTACCGTCGACCTCCCTGCCAGAAGGCCTCTGATGTGCATCCTGCGTGCGAGCTGGATTTTTGTTAACGAGCGGTAGGTTTAATTGAAAGCGAGCGGTTTAAGGGTTGCCCCGTTGCCTTAACTTAGTTACGGGAGCTTTGCGTTTCTTAATTGAATTTATAAATTTAGATTGGCTGCGCGCATTTTTTCCGAGTTTATTTTAATTGTCAGGCAGGATTAAACGACGCTCTACGGTCCGGGAATTCTTTGAAAAGTTAACAAAAAAAAAAAAGAAAAAAAAAACATCCGTGAAAAGAATTCCGTGAAATCTCGCGGTTACTTTGCGTCCCTTTAATTTCGAAAGAATGAAATTCTCGCTAAAAGCATCTCGCCGAGTTGAGGTTGAAAAAAAACGTTTAATCTTGCGCATAAACCTTTGCAAACAAAAAGCCTTATCGCAGCGCTCAAACTTAAATCCCGAGCGCTTCCTCTCGAAATCCGATCGCGCGGCGCACAAAGCAAAATCCCATTTTCGAAAAACTCTCCTTTCAAGCTCTCTCTCTCTCTCTCTCTCTCTCTCTCTCTCCGCTGATAACTCCTTTATCGCATCCGTCGACGCGAGCATTTTTCCACCCCCACCCATCCGCGCGAGGGACTCCGCAGAGAGAGAGAGGAGAGCAAGAGGGAGAGACAGAGAGAGGGAGCATCGCTCACGTGTGGTTCCTCGGAATTCGCCGTTAAGCGAGCCGCATAATGCATGAATTTCATACCCTCGCGGGATAGCTGGAATTGCCGTCGCGGCCGCCGCGCCTGTCCGTGTGTGCCCGTGTACCCTGTGCACACACCGACACGTGCAGGCCAGAATGGGCACGAGCCATTTGCACTCCCGCAAGCGGCGGCGGCGGCGGCGGCAGCGGCTCTATCCGCGTGTACACTGATTTGTAAACCTCGGCTGATAATATACCTAATTTAGCTCGGGGGGCTGTACCTTAGGAAAGAATTCGTTTCGATGAGAGCGCTGTGGGTTATCGGCGCGAAACGGTTGAATTCGGTTATCGGGTTACGAGGCATTAGCAATGGGTCAACAAAGTGAAACTAATTACAGCCGGTTTGAGCGGACTGTGTAACGAATTATAAACGTATAACCGCTCGAGTCTTTGTAAACTGGCGAAACGTTTAATTACGGATTGATTAAAGTGATTTCATTATCGACGGCTCGCGGAAAACGGTAAATAAGTGATCCTAATTGAATTGCTAATCAGTTATTTGTAATAAATAGCATTGTTTTCTGGCGCAAACAAAACGGTATAATTCTGATTTTAAACTCGAATCTCTTAAAGTATCGTACGCGAAGCGCAATGTATCAATCAACTAAAAAGAAAGATATTGTTATCAACCGGTCCCTTGTCCAAGACGCGTAACAAAAAGCACATTCGGAGAGAGAGAGAAAAAAAAACAATATTTCAGAAAACTTCCCCGTCGCGATAAAGTGCAAAGTTTCTAAAAATAAAGGAGCTTGGATAATGGCGCAAAAGTATAAGAGAGAGAGAGAGAGAGAGAGCCAGCCGGAGAAAGGGAGAGAGAGAGAGAGATATACGGATGTCCTCCAGAAAAAAAGGACAATCGCTCTTCCCGGCCTGCAAGGCAGCAGCAGAAAAGAGACTGCTCCGCGCTCTCCGAGAGTCAATTCCTATTTAAGTTAACGCTGCACCGGGGAGGGAGAGAGAGAGAAAAAGAGAGAGAGAGCGGATTGAGGTTAATTAATGATTGTTGTTAGATATCGATCGGCCACCCGAGAAAGAGAGAGAGAGAGAGAATCGGCAGTCAGCCTGATTCTGCCCTTTGTCGCGGGGAAGGCCCGCTTAATTGTGAGCATTCTTTCGCGGAAGGCCGCCGCCGCCGTCTGCTGGCAGTCGCCCCGCCCACGCTGGAGACTACTGTAACGCCATCCGCCGGCGGCGCCCGGACGCAGACTCGCGATTACGAGCGCCGAGAGCTTACTCCTCGCGGTAACGCCGAAATCGATCGCGAGAGCCCGACGGCAGTGTCTACCGAGCTGCCGCTTTTGCTCGGATGCTACTTTTTTTGTTTTTTGGGACGAGGGGCTAATTTGTTTGGGGGGAATTTTTCGGTAATTGTGAGTTTCGGAAAAAAGGGCGTTTTTTTTTTTAATTGTGTGATTATTGTCACTAAAGATGAACTTACTTTTCAATGAAAATGTAAACTATTAATACTTTTGATAATAGAAATTTCTAACGAATTTGAAATTAAAATTTCACAATGTTGTAACAAATGTCTGTCAAAGGAATGGTCAATGAGTGTATAGCAGAGGAAAGCTCTGAATAAAATTTACATAAAATATTTGTACTTTAGAACTACGGTTATATTTCCATTATAAAATTAAATTATATCTCAAACGCGTACGTCAGCAGAGTAATTAATTTATGAGTTTCGTTTAAAATATTAAGTTTATTTTAATGAATTATTTAGTGGATTGAATTTTAATTTCAGGTTAAGTTATAAGAAAAATAATATAGAAATGACATTAACTTTCGACGAACATTATTTTTAATACCATAAATATATCAAATACAAATTTATTATCTTAATACTTAGAAATTCAAACAACTTTAAATTTAATGTAATTTATGATTATATTCGTAAAGGTTTTCGTGTATATGTCTGACCTGAACCAGAATTATCTACTAGTCGTAATGTTTCATCATATAACATATTGATAATTTTAAGAAGCTTAAATTTATAACTGCAGAGCATAATATGAGCTTAAAATGAGTAGTATATTATTTAATAGAGTCTGCGAAAAATTACATAATATTCTTTGCTTCTAAAAAAATTAAATTTTATTTTGAATTTTCTATAATAATTTTTTATAATATTTCCATTAAAACTATATTTTACGTGAACGCATTGCATTGCACATAAAATTTATTGATTATGTGTCGATTATTGAAATAAAGTATACAGTTAGATCAAGTCGTAATTTCCGTAATAGTCAGTACACTTAAATCCTTCTTTATTGCAGGAAAGGAAAGTAAAACGGCTCATAAAGAATTTCCTAGGTAGTTCAATAGGTATAATATATACTGCATTAGCGAAGGCTAGTATAGAAAATCATTCTATACACAATGGCTTTCATAATAATTTTCTTGAACTTTATTTAACATTGAAATTTTTGTAAAATAAAGTAGGATCGTAAGATATTTCTATAAAATCTTTCATTTGCCTCATTACACAGACAATTTTCCAACACGTTCGATCAGTCCATCCTCGCTATCGTCATTTCGCTAATTCGTCGCTGTTACCGAGCACAGAAATTAATGCTTAAATAATACGCCTGCCACGTGCTCCGAAAGTAATTGCAAAACAATGGACCCCCAACGAGACCGGCGCACGCTCGCACGTAAACTAGATAATTGAGAGTAAAACAAAAAAATAACCGGCGCAGCCGCTCCTTCCTCGCAGCCCCAACACTGTACTAGCCATTCGCAGGCGTTTGCGTACCTTTGCATTCGCGCGCGGCGCCGATAGCCGAGCGAAAAAAGCGTCGCGGCCAGAAGCGAAGCGACGCGAAAAAAAAGAAGCGAGAGACAAGACTCGTGAACGAGAACGGAGAGGACTAACGAGTGCGCACCAGCAGCCGGCTGCCTCGGGCTGCTGCTGCTGCTGCTGTTGCAGCGATGTCGAGAGCTTCGTAATCTCGCCCTTTTTTCTAGCGCGTACACTATTCGTTTCGAGCTGGAGAGAAGAGAAAAAAAAGAAGCGAGCGAGCTGCCCGGGCGCGAAGAATGGAAAGCTCTGACGATTCAATTACGGCCGCGGAATAATAAGCGCGATAATGCTGGATTCGTCCGAGCGCGATATCACGATGTACACGTGTGCGTGCGTGTATGTGTGCGGTGGACAGAAATTAAAAGGCAAATGGCTGCCGTTTCTGCGCCTCATGAATATTCAAGACGCCAGAAATTTAGATATATATACCGGTGGCGCGCGTTATACTACAGACAACCCCGGACACTCTGACGGCCGATGAAATTTCATTTCGCGGCCGCGCAAATAATCTCTTTCCTTTCTTCCCTCTTTCGGAAGCGCGCGTGCATGTGTGCGCTCCGCATTTAACTGGATTACTCGATTCGAGCGCGTGAAAATTTATGTTGCGGTGGCCGCGCGCGCAGTCGTGCAAATAAAAAATTCTCCCGGTATTTGTATTTACCCGCGACGGCGATAGCCGGAATGAAAACCGGTAAGGTATATCGGGAGTAAAACCTGTCCGTTAAATTTGGATCAGTAGGGTTCGCCGACAAAACGAACGAGCGGAGATACGTTTATGTGTGACGGTACGAAAAATAAGGAAATTAAAAATAGTATTGTACAACGAGCGCTCGAGTTCTTTTCGTCTAAATCTTATCGGCTGGCTTTCTAACGGGGACTCGTAAATAGAGGAAAATTGCACGAAACAAAGTGGATTTCCACACGGACACGGTAACGAACACCTGTAAACTTAGACGCGTGTTTGCGATAGAAAAAGGGGGCGATTCGGCGAGCTGACGCTGCGAAACTAGGAAATCGCTGTCAAGGGGAAAGGGTGCGGAAAAAAGGTAGCGCGAATGAAACCCTCGAGCGATCTCTCTCTCTCTCTCTCTCTCTCTCTTGTCGATCTCCTTCTAATCCAATTTTCTACGCGTACGGAATACACGCACACTTTTATCCTCTTTCGCTGCCTCTGCCTTCTGTTTTACCTGACGATTGTCCGTCTGTTTTTACTTTATCTTTGATTAAAACAGTCGTTTTAACACTCGTCGTTGTGCTTTTGCTATCGGACGTGGGTCGACTGTTATTATAGTCGGGTTTTTATTATTGGAACGAATTCCGATAAAGCGTCGTGGATTGAATATTTGAGTACGAAATAAAGAAGTTTTTAAAGCGGCGAATATGTTGTAGATTTTTTTCATCAAAGAACAGCGGTGCACAATTGAAATTTCAAAAGTACATTGATTTTTAATAATTAAAAGGTATCTTCAAATTTTAATATCACATTCGATTGTCCTTTTTAAATTTGTTCGGGTAATTGCAATTTTAATTAAATGTTTATTTTTAATTTCTTTAAAAGTTATTAAAAATTCCCGGCAACTTCATTTTCTTTTGAAGCACATTTCACCTTTTTTATTTTAAAAAAGTAATCAATTTTTAGTTCAAATATTAGCATTTTATATGAACAACAAAATGTAGTAGTACGTTGAATAATCATTTTATTAAATTCTTTAATAAAATTGTTGAGAATTTCATCATTACCAACAATTTCAGTATTAAATTCTTGTTCTGTTGAGTGTGTAAACATTACAAATTATATTATTAGAGAAAATTGCATATCCTTTATTAAAGATCTTGTAACTGAGTGAAACCTTTCCACTTCAAGATTAAACAGGTTTTCCTGCAAGCATCGACCGATACCAAATATTAACTGAACTTTGGCAATCGCCGGAGGAGCATTTCCACTTTCCCTTTAGCGAGTATCCCATGTTTCATTTTCGCATCATTTTTCACGTGCTTCGCTGCATTCTCGAAAAAGAAAAATGATATCCAAAAGAAAAATGATTCCACCAGTTATCTGTTAATCATTAAAGTTAAACATATTTCTAATCCATTCGCGAATACAATATCCTAAAAATTTGTTTATCACAAGAATCCAGCAATACTGCCCGTCACGAATATCAGACTGATTAAAAAATATTCTCTTCCGGAATGCGGGAAAATAAAGTGCGGGAGCGGCGATTACGCGCGAATCTCTTATCTCGAAAAGTACCCTCTGACGCCGAGCGGAGGTGCATTGGTTTGGGGAGGGGTAGCTTGGATGGTGAAGGAAATTGGAAACTGAATTTTAAATCGATGGCAACATAAATTCGGCAATTTGGAAAACCGATAAGTCGGGTTATTGCGCCAGTAATGTCCCTCTCGCCCGGAGAAATTGGACTACTTTCTGATATACTTGCGGTTTTTCCAACTAAAATATGAAATGTACGTCAAGCATGATCGCAGAAGAAATTTGAAAGATAGCAAATTCGAGCTATCGATTATTATCTTAATTCAATAAAAGTCGAGGTTTTTGCTGAAATAATATAAATTAGACGAACGTTAAGAATGTCGGATGCAATAAATAACCTAATCGCAAATAGTACTTTTTGTTCGCCGTTCGATCCAAGCACGATTTATGTAAATTACGGCAAAAAACGTCATTCTCCTTGATCCAGCGGAAATCCAAAAGCGCTGAAAAAGCTCTTAAAAAGTAGAGTGGATTCGATCGGAAGATAGAATTAACGGATAGAAAGAGAAAGAGAGAGAGAGGGAGCCTCGCCGAGAAAAAATCCGAGTGGATAAACATTTTTCGACGGGCCGAATTCGAGTGGAGCATAAATATCCTTTTTAACTATCGGGAAAAGGGGGGAGGGAAAGTTTCAGAGAGGGAAATGTAAGGAAGTGCGGCTCGTAAATGTGGGTCAGCGGGATCTTTGGCGCCCATAGGAACTGGACTCGTCGATTAGCCCAATTTTCCGGGCTTCGCTCCCTTCTCCTCCCCTTGTCTAAAGTGTAAAAGCTTGAATAGTTCAGCGAAGGCGCAAAGCAAGAGATTGAGAGAGCCTCGAAATTGGGACTCTCGCAAATTGTAATTTTCCTGCAACTCGTAATCTCTTGCTGTAGCTTTTTTTAATAATGTTGCTGCTCCCTGCAAATTTTGATGCGAATAACTGCGGCGTCGAACTTTTTTATTTTCGTAATAGAGGCCGAAAAAGAGAATGAATAAATATATTTATCAAATTAGCTACAATGGAGAAAAAAATGGAGTAAAAATTACTATTTTGTATCATTATTTCAGATATGAGAAGAAAAATAATAATGTTTACTACATGAATAGTAAATATTAAAATCGAAAATTGTAGTTAATTCAAAACTATCGTAAATATCGTTACTTTTCTTCTCATATCTGAAATAACTATACAAAATAATAATTTTTACTCTTTTTTTCTGTCAGCGTGGTAAGCAGTAACTTAAATATATTTTAGTATCTCTTTAATATTCGTGAAAATGCATCTGATTCATTTACAAATGTATTCATGATCCCACTCAGAGGGATGTTGAGAAAATCTTTCACCCAGATCTGGTATCTATTCAGTATTAGCTAGATTTAGAAAAATCTATTAAGATAAATGAAATGTCCCGGATAAGTTACGACCGAGGACACAAAGCTTTTCCACTGATAACGGAACTCCAACGTATTACAAAGACCTTTTACAGTATCTCTCTTTACGCTTCTCGTTCGTTCTGCAAACAACGCTCAAAAATTAAACGTTAAAAAATTTTATTACAAGACGTAAATATCGCGTCCCGTTCCGCTGCAAAAATTTATTTAACTCCTCTCGCATTTTCTTACCTCCGACCAAACGAAAGTCGGCGCGAAAATTATCCCCCTTTCGCGGCGGACGCTCGAAATTTACCAGAGCCATCGGCAAAAGCGTAAGGTCAGCCTCATTTCACACCCGCGGCTCTATTGCTATTTTTACGAGGCTGCGAAAGAGGAGGAGGAGGGACGGAGAGGACGGGCCGTGGATAAGGGAACGCCGATCGGATATTACCCTATAATGGATTTATACGAAATTTCGAAGCGAAGAGCGAGAGAGGAGCCGATGCGCCGGGCGACGGCGAAATTTCCCACTCGCTCGAACGTGAAATTTCTGGTCGCCGCCACTCAGCGGGGCCGTATCATCGAAAGGAATGCGCGCCTCTCGGCCTGATATCATATTACCCGGCGAAACAAGGGTTTCGCGTAAGTTTCGGAGGGGGGCTCGACGCTGTTGTACACCGAGCTTTCGTAAAGCCGTGTCGTAAACGCGCGGCTGGATTTTTTTTTTCTTTGCGAAATCAGAGTTTACGGTTATTTGCACTCGAGATAATTTTTTTTTAGAAAAGTTGAGGAGATTAATCTTGGAAAATATTGTGTCTTTTCGGGAAGTAAATTTTTGGAATTTTTTACTTTATTCTCTCGTTTATTTACATTTTTTCTTGCATTTTTATATCTCGCTTTAGTAATAAATTTATCTTAAATTCGAATTTGTTTATTTTTTCAAATTGGAAAATATTATGCAGGTGAATACGTTCGCACTCAGCGGCATCGGAATTTATCTGAAAATTTTATTCAGGAAATCCTATTTTACAGTTGAAGCGAAAAATAATAAATAAATCTAAGCCATAACAAAAATAAACAAAGATAATAAATTAAAAATTTCTCTTTATTTGAAATAGCGGTGATATTTATATTTAACGGAAAATGTAAATAATAAACTTTCGAGTAATCAAATTATGCTCAAAACGCAATGCACATTTACAAACCGGAATGACAACGGAAATTCCGATAAATTTTCCTCATTTCGAAAGCAAATACGTCACTCCAGATGTTAATTAATTCAAAATACAAACGCGGCACATCAATTCGTTTCGCGAACGTCGTAAAAACAGCAAGTAACTCCATCGGCGCCTCTCCGTGTAATATAGTCAGACGAACAAATCAGAGGCGAAATATAACCAGTGCGGGGGTGCGGCACGAGGCACAGAAGGATATCGTCTTACTCGGAGAGGAGAATTCAGAGTTTCATCGAGCCGCCGTTTAAGGGTATCAAGTCGGCTCGTGCCTCGGCTCGAGGAGAAGAAAAGCGAACGCTGGCCGGCGGCTCGCGGCAAGGTAAGGTCAAGAAAATCAATAGCAGACAGACACGAGTAGATAACGGCGCTGCTCTCGTCTGGAGGGGGGACGTAGGGGGCGATAAGTGCACGAAAAGACGATGGGGCCGAGCTCGCCGCTATTTTTCTTTGGAACACCGGAAATCGACGAGGATTTAGGGAAATGTGCTGTTAATGGACAGCGCGCGGAATTGAGGGGATGCATTACGAGAGTGATTTTGCCTTTATTTACGAGGGTGCTATTTACTGGCTGGCGAATCATTGGGAATGATTTGTTTTGTATTGCACGTGGGGCATTTTCTAAGACTATGAATATATAGTAGGTATAATGTTAAGAAATAAAAGCATTAACAACATTAACAACATAATTCTAGTTAGTACAAAAGTAATGAGTTGAATGCTCTTTGTTGCTACAAATATATATATTTTTTGCCTTATTTTCGAATATAACTTAAAAAAAATAATAATAATTTAATACTTTATTTACAATTTTTTTAATTGAAATATTATCCTAAAAACATAATGCTTTGAATTCAAAATCGTTATAAAAAGTTACGTATATTATTTCGTTCCCTTGCCCCAGCATTATACTGCATTCTTTACTCGTTAATAAAGCACACTTAAATAAATTTTAATTTAAATTGTAAAAACATCTCATTTAAAATTTAAAAAAATTTCGTAAAATTGCGCCTCATGCCCCAAATTTCGTTGCGACGCAGATCGCGGAAAAGAAAGGGTACTTTCGCATTAAAATTATCACAAAAGATACAACGAAGCACGAAAAAATCTCCACAAACCATTTCAACAATTTCGCAATCGACAATCATTAGATTGTCTCCTCGCCCCCCGGCTAATTCACGCTGCCATTATTTCCCTAACAGAAAGAAAATTATATGCGCACTTCGCATTTACAAGCCATAAGCAGCGCCGCTCGGCTCTCTAATTAATTAAGCGCGAGATTTCTCTCGTTTCTCCTTTCTTGCCTCCCTCCGCGTTCCAACTGCATCACAAGGAGGTTAGAGGCTAAAGCATGAAATAGGTAGCTCCGCTCTTGCATTCTCTTCGGGACTTTATCTAGCGTGAAATTGGACCAAAGACTCGGGAGAGGGATGGGGGGGGGGGAGCGGCTTTTGCAGGTCGCAGCCCAAAGCCGCGAGATCTCTGCGAAAAATTTGATTTCGGTCTGTTAATTGGCGCTGTGCACGACGAGCGCGGAATTCAATTCTTCGCGGTAATTCGCTTAAGCGGGCAAACGTTTTTTTTTTTTTTTGGTCCGGGAGCCCAGCACTGTTTTCGACTGATGTAATTCGTGTGGGAAGAGGAGGAACTTTTTAATCGGGTCAACGATTCTAATATTACCCTTTGCTCTTTCGACTGAAATCAATAGAAAGACGCTTCGCTCTTAATTAAACAGAGGATGAATGCCGACGCGAAAATATAATCTCAAGGCTCTAATAAAGCTATATTCCTACGCCGAAACGATTGCTCGTCTACATCCTCGAAATTCGCAAAATATTAACCCGAGCTACTTTCCCTGGACGAAAGTGGATTCCGAGCGGCGCTCGCAAAAAAAAAAGAACAACCGAAGCGAGCAAACAAGATCTTCCATAAAGCCCCGCTCGTCCGTATTACCCTCATAACATCTCGATCACAAAAAAAAAAAGGAGACGACCTCTCTCCTTTCACAGCGACTCTTTTCTCTCCTTAAATAATGCACGCGAGAGCAGAGTCAAAGCAAGAAAGGGGCGCGCGCAGAAAAACGGGCGCGAAGATCGCGAGACGAGCCTCGGCTAATTTTGCGAAGCCTATAGTCACCCCCGCCTGATGTCATCGCGCATCGCGCGGAGAGACAAAGCCAGACGGAGAGAGAAAAAAAAACAGTTTCAAGGTGGCCGCAGGCACGTATAGCGATTCGATTTTTCCGCGATATCCAGCGGACCTTCGCCGGTATAGGCAGTCGAGACAACGGGAACCTTGAACTGGATTAGGCGCCGCCGCGGAATTCGAGGGAGTTTCGCAGCGGCGGCGAGTAGCAGTCGGCTTTTATAGCACTTCCGAGCGATCTCAGCTGCCGATAGAGAGGCAACTACAACGTACCGCTGCGCACGTAAACGCCCTTTACTGCTGCCGCGCGGGAGTTTCGAAACTCCAGAGGCGGGAGAGTACCGCTGGTTCGACGATGCACACGATGCTGCTACGTATTAGTTTCAGGTGAAAGGGGGCACTTTTTTTTTTTTTTATGTTTTCGATTATCTCGCTTCGGCGCGGAGGCATTGCTTTGTTTTTGGGGGATCGGGACTTTGAGACGCGAGAGGAAGACAGAGGGGTACGCGCAGCTGCGATGAAGCTGATTTTATTAATAACACGGAGAAGTTAATAATAGATGATCTAATTTCAGTTGGTGCAATCATACTGAAGTGAAACGAGGAAACTTGTTGAAACTTGCGTTGTGAAATATGGAAGTAGGGTCTATTATAAAGTTTAGTCGACGTAACTTCAAAATCTAATCAAACTTGATAATACGGAAATTTTAATATTTTATCGGTCGAGCCGTAAAATTTGAAATTTCACGCGGCGCCGTAAAGGAACGAATATAAATACACCCCGGAACAAGTATTGTAATTTAACCAAAGCATTATTTTTTAACCGCCAGCTCGGCTTTGAGCAAACAATAAAGAACATGAATTATAGAACCTCGTGAAAATTCCATAAACTTGTGCCCCGACACATCAGCCGCGTTCCATTTACGACGACACTCCCTCCCCGGGAGTCGTGCATTATTAGGGCAAAATAAGAGATTCGCGTTACGCTCGTGTTTTACGGTTACGGATGTGTGTATGTGTGTCTGTCATTCGGTAGCTCTTCGTATTTCGTTGGGCTTTATAAGGAAACGACCGAGAATTTCTGACGTGTCCGGGAGCAAATCGGATATAAAAGTATGCATCGCCGGGAGAGAAGCATGAAGTGCGAGAAATGTTCGTGCGGACGGAGACGGCGTCGACGCCGCGGAAAGCCGGAGGTTGCGAGCGTCATTTTTCAGTGATCCGAAATAGAAACTGGGTGGAATTCGGTAAAAATTGATTGGAGAATGTCAATTGCAAAAAATTATTAGATTATTGCGTTGAACAATCTTTCATTAAAATAGCTACAGATTAATTTACTTTTAATTTTCTCAGAAAAAAGTACTGCTGGAATTCATTGAGATTGTTGAGGCAATTGAAAAAAAATAACATTGATAACTTTTAAACCATGAATTTCGTTAAATCTGTTCGAAACTCATTAGAATGTTGCTCGCGAAACTTTTTCAATGATGATTCCTGCAAGTTTATAATTAAAATGTAAATTAAAATATGTAAATCAAATTTATCTTTCTTACCGACGAAAATTCAATATCTCCTTTAAGAAGCGTTTTTTAAAAAAAAAAGCCGTAATTAAAATCAACCCCAAGTTTTATCACCCTCTCCTCGAGAAATAACATAATCAAATTAAAAAAAAAAGTAATTTTTCACGCCTCCTCCAATCGAGCCTCACAACAAAGTGCATATTAATTTAAAAAAAACACCCCTCCTTCTTTTTTCCAGTGATGCATTTGTATAATTGCATTCGCGGGCCTACGATATAGAAATTGACGCGAAAGGTCGCGGAAATAAAAAAACACTGCAATCTTCATTAACGCGATGGGCTCGCGATATTCTAATCCAAGTATTGCACATATAGACGCTTGATTAAATGAAGACTTGTTTGTATTTACACGTCCGAATTGAAAAAAAGAAAACATGAAACGAATTAACTAGGCCTTGATTGACAGAATGAAATTGCACTCGTAGATTTCGCGGAGATGTCAACGGCAGTTATATGCGAGTGGACCGCGGCGGCAGTCTGTAATAATATAGCCGCTTGATGGGAATGTCCTTAGAGGATAATTTACGATTGACGTTCGCTATATTGCAGATTAAAAATACAGCGTTTTACAACGACGACTCACAAAAATCGCAATAAAGATAAGAGGAGTGAATGAAGTCATTCAGAGTTGGGTTTCAATTATTTCTAATTGAAATTATTACTTGAGGCAAATTTAGCTGCTTATAAAGGAAAACATTATGATTTACTGGTATCCGTAAGTGGCTGATTATGTAACAGGCACTTCATTATTTACGTTTAAGGAAAACCAATAATTGACGTTGTAAAAATTGAAATTTATCAAATTTTTCAAGTCAAAACGTTGCAGTAAACAAATTATGTTTTTTTTTTTAATTATTTCGTTATTGATTACTATGAGCTTTAAATATTTAAAAAAAACTGCTATTTATTACCAGCTTCTGAATACACTGTGACAATTCGAGCGATTATAAAGGAGCCATCCATTTTTTAATTCCACAAAGACGTCAATTAACACAATCGATCCCGACAGCAATGAAAGCAAGCCTCAAAGAGAAATTCAAAGTTGACATATAAATAATCATAGCCGCGTCCGCTCATTAGGGAAATACTTTGGATCGGATAAACGCGCCACGTCTATATACATATATATATATCATCGCCGCTTTAGAAAAACCCGTTCTTGACCTAAAAAAAAATATGCACGCGCTACTTTTTCTCCGTGCGCGCGTTTCTTCCGGTGCTTTCTCACAGTTTTTACCCTCGTTATAATATTCCTGCTCCGGGATTGCGGTGGACTCGGTGCCATTTCTTTCTTCGTCTTTCTGTTTAGTCTCTCCGCGATGTTTTTGCGTCTAAGTGCGTCTTCACAGCTCGGCGTATTGTCGGAGAAATGAATTAAATTCTGCATTTTTAGGAGGCAGTGGTTTAGGTACTGACTGCCTTCGGACAAAATATGTTTTAATAGTTTTTTTTCTATCGTATGACATTTCTGTTCAGTGTATAATGGAAAAATTCATCTTTCTTAAGCAAACATATTTCATACTTACATTTGTCAACGTTAATACTTGCCGTAAGAATTTACAAAATGATGTGCACATTCATCTTTTTCAAGAAGACGGATACAGAAACTTTCGTGAAATTCAAAATTTGTGCAGTGCAAGAAATGCTTTAGTATTACATTGAAAAAAAGCTTCTAACCTAAATAACATTTATGCTATCTTTAGTTACAATTGTAAAACACATTATGAATTGAATTTTTACTGAAAATTAAAATTCTAGAAATATTTTTTTTTTAAATTTTGCATTACATTAAATAGAATTTTGACGCTTTTACAGAGATTGAAATTTGAAGTAAAAATATAATTATTTTATTTTAAAATCTCATTTTTCTACGTCTATGTAAGAAAAATAAATATTGTTGCATTATTTATTACTTTTCGTGAACATGAAACATATTATGAAACATGTCATTTTAAACAGATCTGTTAAGGAGGCTCCAGCGAGTACAGCCGAAGTCAAAGACAAACAGAAAAAAAACTTGCCTTCTAAAAGCACATATTTATGCTGAAAAATTTTATAACTATTTTTAAAGTAATATTACGTCATAATACTGCCATTATGAAGTATTTTTTTAATTATTTATTAAAATAAATAGTCATCAACTTGATCTTTTCCTAACCAAACAAAGAGCTAAAAGCTTTAGATATGAATGCGTGAAAAAAAATTATATGTAACCTAGATTGTATAAGCTCAGAATAATAATTACAAAATTATCTTTATTTTATAAAATATG